>CAJQZM010027204.1:0-15627 GCA_907164665.1 Colias nastes | reverse complement strand
GGGGGGCTCAATAGAACTGGTGTCGGCTGCTCGATTGACGGTAAATTTGTCAACAACTTAAGTTACGCGGACGACATGGTTTTGTTGGCTCCCTCAATCAGTGCGTTACGGAAACTTTTAGAAAAGTGTGAAGAATTTGCCGTGGCCCACGGGCTCAGATATAATGTTAAGAAGAGTAACCTTTTAGTGTTTCAATCTCGTGGTTTTAGAGTTGACACAGTACCGCCGGTGTTTCTCGACCATACACCATTACAGAGGGTCTCTCAATACAAGTATCTGGGCCACTGGGTCACGGATGAACTCGTGGATGACGCCGACATTGAGAGGGAGAGGAGGGCGCTGGCCGTCAGGGGTAACATGCTGGCCCGTAGGTTTGCACGCTGCTCTCGCGAAGTAAAGGTGAGTCTATTTAAAGCATTTTGCCAATCCTTTTACACGTGCAGCTTATGGGTTAGTTACACCCAGAGGGCGATCAATACCCTCCGGGTTCAGTATAATAATATGTTTAGGATGTTGCTGGGGTTGCCGAGATACTGCAGTGCGTCAGGAATGTTTGCGGAGGCGCGCACTGACGGATTCCACGCAATCATGCGAAAAAGAGCGGCATCCATGATGCGCCGTGTCCGGCAATCGTCCAGCAGCATCCTAGCTGTCTTCGTGGACAGATGGGACAGCAATGTCTTGAGACATTGGGTCAAAATCCATGTCTCAAGCAGGTTGTAAATGGAAATAAGATTGTTTTTAATATTAAATAGAATTATAATACTAACATAGTTTTTTAAGGCCATTTTACTAACAAATATATGGATATTAAATTAATCTGAAATAAATGAAATAAATAAATAAATAAATAAAAACCCATTATATTTATTTGAACAAGCATAATAATTATTAATTATGGATAGAATCAAGAAGGGGAGTCAAAAGTTGTTGTGCGTCGCGTGCCGACAATATGGACCCCAAAGTTTTTACTCGACTAGATCCCTCTCATCTCCACTGTAATAAGTATTTTTTTATACATTCCTTATATAGAAGAAAGAAGAAGATAGGTATAGCTTTTATTTTATATTATACTAGCTGTGCTCCGCGGTTTACCCGCATTGCTCCGCTCCTGTTGGTCTTAGCGAGATGATATTATCCAACCTTCCTCGATTAATTGGTTATCTAACACCGAAAGAATTTTTCAAATCGGACCATGTAGTTCCTGAGATTAGCGCGTTCAAACAAACTCTCCAGCTTTATAATATTAGTATAGATTTTATACTTTCGATAACTGGAAAAGCTTGAAAGTTTTCAAATGCTTTTCTGGGGCATCCCACGTATGCCCACGTATTTTTAACTTGACCAAAAAGTCGAGCAATTTTACATTCTATCGTTATTTTAAAACATGTTGAAATTTTGCCATGAAAAATTTAGTAATAAACGAGTCGAACGTAATCGGTAATTGTAAATATTATTTACCAATCATTACTTAGTAGACTACAGAAAAGTAAAATAATTATTTCAATTAGCAAACACTTTTTAGTTTTTACCATTTAATTTTATTGGTCTGTATTTAAGTAGGTTCTTAGATAAAAAGTACCTAAATAATTGATCACTGATTGCAAATTAAGGTCAAGAATTAAAGATTAGTTGAGCATTTGAAATAATAGGTAATATTTAATTTATTTTACTGTATCGAATGCTGACTGGATAATCCAAGTATATCCTAATTTCTTAATTGAAAACTGAAACTTTTTCAGTCGTTTTTATGTTTTCATGGACGAAGTACCTACTAAATTAACAATTTTTACTTGCAATGATTTAAAAAAATATATGCAGTATTGAAAGGTGTTTTATTGAGAAATAGAACTAGAGGGTGATTATAGTTTGTGTCTATTTAGCATGCAAAACGGTGGCATATTATCATTAATTGAACTTATAAAATTACAAAGCATTTGATTGAAAAAAAAAACAAATTCAACATTGAACTTCATGAATTGGTATCAGAATATGCAGATCTTGTGTACTTACCACGACCATAAAACAAGTAAAATACCTAAATAAAAATTAAATCATTAAAAATTAATTGTTAATCATAATATGTTTTTAGATACCTTGTACCTATATGTTACTTTATTACCTAAAATATACAGATATTGCGACATTTGTCACGGCGAGAATATTTTTTTTTACACCTACTTACACTGTCACCGCCAAAAACCTCTATTATCTGTGCCCGCACTAAAAAAAAAATACCTAAATTAACGAATTCTAAATTTAATCTAGACTCAATATTCTAAATGTTCCAGGTGTTCCAGCGTAGTCTTCGTTGAACTTTCCACTTGGTCGGAGTTCTTCGTCAGTGCGAGCATTGTACATGTAGTGGAACCACTCTCTGAATTCTTTCGTTGATAACACATCTATTAGATCGTCTGAAATTTAATTGTGACCTTCGTTTTATATTTAATTATGTAGGGCTTAGAATATATGGTACAATTAAAAGAATGAATTAAATATCCAGATCGAGATCTCTTAGCGAAAAGACATTCCCAGCTCAATTGTTTCTGTAGATTTTGGTTGAAAGAGGAAACAAAGTGTATATTGTTTCAAAACTATTTAATTTAATAGTGATATTAGTAGAGCTTAGAATAAGAAACAATTTACAATAACAAAAAGTTTGGAAAATCCAAAAGTGCACGCCTCATAATCTCATCCTTTACAATAAAATTGATTATTTATAAAGGTGTATATAATATATAAGTATGTAGATACACTTGTTCTCATGTGCCAATGCTCTTGTACTGTCTCAAGATCTTTCAAGGTGTCACTACTGTTAAATTAGATGGTAATTTAAATTGAAAATTAACAGGCTCGATAGAGCCTGGCGCCAAGTACCGTTCAACACATGTGCGTAGCACGTGTGCGCCAGCTCTTCGAGTCTCTATACCGTAATCAGAACGGTATTTTGAGGTTGTAAAATTTATTTTTTTCCCAAAAATTTTTTTTCACTCAAATATCAATTTATGTCAAAATATAGGTTAAATAAAGTATATCCATCGTTACTGACCAATTTTTATAATATTTTTATAATAAACTCTATTTTTAATTAATATTATTTATTAGCTCAAACTATTTAGTACCCCCGATTTTTAGATCTTGGCTTTTTTTCATGTAAAAAGCGGACGGGCACAGACTATAAAAAAAAAAAAAATATGATCACATATAGTTATCTCAGAAGTAGATAGGATACTACAGTTTAAAAAAATTTACGACGCGGCTTCCGCTTTTACACACGAGAGTGCGGTGTCTTTCATTTACATAAACTATAGGATCTGAATAGTAAATATATCCACCTTTGCATGCCAGCGCCCCCAGTGTCCTTTTTCATAGATCTGTGTCGGTATGTATGTTGTCGGTATTGTCATAGTTAAGGGGAAATTCATAATTAAGGGGAAATATATCTGTTGGCAGAACTGGAAATAGGGAGGGGTTTGAATATACGGTTGAGGTGAAATGAATATACCCGTGAATACTGCAAAACATAATATGTAAACAAACATGAAGGATTAATAAATATATCCTAATTATATGATTCTAAAGTTAGCCAACATCTAATAATTTTTGAATTTTTTTTTTAAAACAAAAAATCACTAAAAAAATTTTTTTTTCAAAATTGCACATGAAAGTTTTTTTATTTTCTACATGTTCAATTTTATAAAATAATTTTTTTTTAATAATTATTTATTAATTATTATTTTTGTTTATTTAATAACAATTAAACCACATCGAATCAGACCCTGAAAAATGAAAGGGTTCTATTCCTGAGCATACTCAAGCGTAAGAGAAAAAAAAAGACTCGATTAGTAAAGTATTTCGGTCGCTATCGTGTTAACAAGAAAATCCTCCGCACATACAGACACACGGACGTCCAAGACAGAACT
Organism: Colias nastes; assembly: GCA_907164665.1. Taxonomy (NCBI): domain Eukaryota; kingdom Metazoa; phylum Arthropoda; class Insecta; order Lepidoptera; family Pieridae; genus Colias; species Colias nastes. Next base: position 11,704 of record CAJQZM010027204.1, on the reverse strand, counting down.
TTTTTAAACTGTTTTTTAACTAGTAAAAATAACAAAAATGACATCAAAAATATCATGAATGTTAAAAATAGTGTTTTTTCTTAATATGTGTGTGTATGTATTAACTTACAAGTGCAATGTATGATACATAAAGACATTTTAAGTTTGAAAAATCAGATGTTTTGCGCGAAGTGACAGTAGTACCCACCTCAACGCTTCGCTTATGAGGCGTGCAATAGCATGAAGAATAGAATGAATAAAATGCACTGAAAATATAATTTGTACTATAAAGCCAGTAACAATTAGTGATAATTACTTACCATGTAATTCAAAAATAGATCTTTCATTGCCTCCAAACTCTGGTGGAAGAACATCTTTTCCAATAAACTCGTGTAGATCATCATAAGACTTATGTACGTGCATACGACTAATTATCTTAGGCTTCAGAATTGTTTTGGCAATATTTAGAAAAAGTTCGATGCTTTTCGACTGTGATATAAAATGTATACCCTTAACTCTCATACTGTACCCTTCCTGAAAGATATAATTTTAAGTAAAATGACTATTTTTCTTATTAAAAATTCACAGGAGTAATATTATTATACACATTCACAGGATAATATTATTACGTATAGGTACACGGATGTAGCCTTAGGATGTAGCTTTCTAAAAGTAAATTAATGATTTTTTAAACGGATTCTTAGTTATTTAAAGAAACAGAAAAAAAACAATTCTGTTCCCTCTATAATAAGTATAGATATCAGTTTCTTACTTCTTTCTGTATGGTATTTTTCATATTTTTTAATTCTTTCAAAAAACAACATGGAGTATTATTATTTTCGTTTCTATTCTTCTATTATTTTTAGATTACTAATTTGATAAGATAATAAGACATTTATTTTCAGAGAATTTAAAAACTTACCTACCAGAATAACGGTTAAAATATTTCTAAATTCGACCACGTTCATCCTTGAGATTAGTTTGACCATATCCAAAGATTGTAAATCGTAGACGCTATGAAGACCCATTACATAATCATATTTTCTCAAAACTTCACCAATCTGAAATTACAATAGGTAGATATTTTATTTCTATTTTATTTATTTATTTGGAGCTATCTTACAGAAACAATTACAGGGATATAAATTATATATTATATATAATATAATATAATTATATACTAGGTAGTTATAAAAAACTAAAAAAAGACGTGTGGCACTCGGGGACTGCCGCGGTAAAGCTATTGCATAGCATGCCTTCAAGCCACACCTCCGTGTCCGTCGGAGTGGGGAGCGTGAGGTTTTTTCGTTACGGAATTTCTCGATTCGGTCCCCGCGCTCAAGGCCCGCGATAGAAGCTATGCAATAGCTTAAAAACACGCGTAGACTCGTGAAATGATTGTATTGTCGTCGATCCATGTCAAGTCTACAAAGTTTGAAATAAACGTTGGTCAAAATCGAGTCTAAAGGAGTCTGTTATATGACAAACATACATTTCACAAACAGGTGAAGCTAATAAAAGCGTGTTAATAAAAAAAGGTCAAGTGCGAGCCGTTCTATGAATATTGGCAAAACTTGAATAGTAACAAAAAAGTCATGTGAAATTCCCAAAAATGAATGTTTTTTTCTGTGGCCTTAATTAAAATAGATAATCATATGTGTATAATAAAAATAATTTCAAATAAATAACAATCCTAGGTGCAATTTTTTTATCAACTACTTATTATTCTGCCATTGTTCTTTTTTGGTAGATAAACAAACTTTTCGGGCCTTCATGCAGTTCTCCTTTTTGCTAGTAGCAACTATTACAATTTTTATAAGGTTGTTAATTTAAAATAGTACCTTATATAAATTACAATCTAGCCTACAAGACTAATAAGTAATTTTATGTTAACTTAAACTTATGTTAACCTAAACTTACTTAAATTATTACATTTTTATATATTTTGAACATGAAGCATTACATCCTACTAATATTATAAATGCGAAAGTTTGTGATGATGTGTGTGTGTTTGTTACTCTTTCACGCAAATACTAGTGAACTGATTACAATGAAATTTAACACACATTTATAAGGTAACTTGGATTTTTTATTTTATTTTATTTTATTTGCAACACAAACACATATAACAATAATATAGGTACAATACTTATTTAACTTTATAAACCTTAATGACTAATTGTTATTGCAATAACATGTGTTGACTACTAGACTATAAATTACAATCGCTTACACATAAACAAAGAGTTATCAATATACTAATTAATAGATAATAGGTAATTTAAAAAGGGAAATGGTATAAAAACTACAAGAGACAAATTTCTAATCTATTGAAGGACTTGCGACAGTATAGTAAGGTTATCAAATAGGCATTTCCGAAATCTAATAGGTTTACTCCCGATAATGTCAAGATCTGGAATTATCTCGCATAACTTATTGTAATTTGTGCAGATTCTGTTTAGAGTGCTATAATATGCTCTTTGGGTGCGGTGGATTGGTAACGTGAAAGTTCGATTATTTCGATTACTTCTGAGTGGTATATGAAAGGAGATTTGGGAAAGAGCTGCAGTGGACAGTTGGCCACATATAATTTTATTTAGAAATATTAATTCCAATATTAACACATAGGATAGTTTTTATCCCGGAAAACCCACGGGAACGAGAACTTTGCGGATTTTTCTTTGAAAACGCGGGCGAAGCCGCGGGCGGAAAGCTAGTTTTTTTGTAATTATTATTTTGAACATGAAGCATTTGTTCATATGACAGTAAGATTATATTAAAACTTACGTGTATGCTGAATTTATAAAACATGGATAAAGATTCTGTATCAGCATCATTTACAAGGGTCTTTGTTACAATCACTCTGTGATGGTCTTTCGTAAGCTTTGGACAGATGACAGCAACGCTATAAAATAAAAGTTAATTAGATAACGGATAAAAGTTGATCATATTAACCATTTCCATAATACTCGGGTACCACCCATAGAAATCTAAATAACAAGGTACCACCAGAAGGACGGTACCCGGATCTTTGGAAGGCTTACGTGGGGATAAGGATCCAACACGCAGAGGCCCTTTCGAGAATTTTAATGTGTTGTGGGACACCAGCCGCAGCCTGCCCATGACTGCACTATAGAGATACAGCCCTAGGCAGTCCGCGGCCGATGCAGGACTATTGCAGGGTATGGAAATTTAATAATATTATTATTTATGATTATGAATAAATATACTACTAGGTACTAGTGACTTAAAAATGTGACTAATCCATTTGTTTGTTGTTATTTTTTAAGCTTCTTATTTCTTCAATTAAAAAACTAATTTTTTGTTGATAACTAATCTGTTTTTAATGTCCTTTGGTTCTGTACATTTCAAATCAGTTCAATAATTTATCATTTTTTTACCATGTTACGTAATCTGAATAAACAAAAATAAACAAGAACAACACACACTAGGCGAAAGACGCGGTTTCGAGTCCAGCCTCTGGATCGATTTTTTTTTCTAATACATATTTATAAAGCATTTGAATGCTACAAAAAAAAAAAAACTCACACTTTATCACTTAAACCGTTGAAATCCTGCGTTATGTCTGACTCCTTGAAGAAATTGGGTAATAGAGTTCTCATTGTACACATTCTATCCAAACGTGATTTCGCCTTTTCGACCGACCCTTTTGATACCACAATCCATCTTTCTAAATACGAATCAGCTGTAAAGAAAATATTTATCAAATTATATTTTATTGGTCTACAGTCTAAATTAAAATTATTAACTGAAGTCTAGGTACGCAATCTCTTCCTATCCTATCCTATCCTACTAATCCTATCTTATCCCATCCTATCCTACTACTTAATATTATAATAAATGCGAAAGTTTGTGAGGATGGATGTATGTGTATATGAAGGTATGTATGTTTGTTACTCTTTCACGTAAATGCTACTAACCGATGACAATGAAATTTAGCACACATATAGAAGTTAACTTGGATTAACACAAAGGATAGGTTTTATCCCGGAAATCCCAAGGGAACGGGAATTATGCGGGTTTTTCTTAGAAAACGCGGGCGAAGCCGCGGACGGGTAGCTGGTGAACTAGGTATAAAGAGGTAGGATAATGTACATTTTTCTGAAATAGATAAACTACAATATGTATTGCATTCTTTCACTAGTAGGTGCATGATTGATTTATTTATTGTTTATATAAAAATGAATCGCAAAATGTGTTGGTAAGCGCATAACTCGAGAACGGCTGAACCGATTTCGATAATTCTTTTTTTATTATATTCCTTGAAGTACGAGGATGGTTCTTATGGAGAGAAAACGTAAACATGTACCACGGGCGAAGCCGGGGCGGACCGCTAGTTGTTTATAAAATCAAAACCACTAAATTGATATTTAAATTTATAAATTTCTTTATGCAGAGCGATTAAATTATCAACGTCAAGTTTAGTGTTCGTCTACGTGCATAGGTCAATATTACAGATAATATAAAACTTCAGGGTCAACTTTAATGATAACATCGTTTCTTTCTTTTCGACTAAATATTAGGTTACGTCGTGATTAAGTCTATAGAAGATCTAGAGTTTTTCCCTATATTATACAGAGAGGAACATAGTACTAAATTATTAATAAACTATTATGGACATAATTTTATGTCTTTTGGCGCGAATCAACATGGCTGCCACTCTAATAAAATATTTGATGAAACATAGGCTTCAAAAACTAAGTTCTCTCGCAGATCTATACGTGCGATCAATGAGACGGATAAAAAATAAATAATATAATTGGATAAAAAACGAATACCTGTTATTAACTAGAGGTCAATTTGATATGCTAAGAAATAAAATAGGATTTATCATTTATAAGTATCTCTGCCTACAAACAGAATCATGTCTCACAACCAGAAGCGTAGCGTGCCTTGGCGGGGCCCCGTATAAAAATTTGTTTGGGGGCCCTTAGGAAAGGTAAAGATTTTTCTCACAAAAGAAAAAAAAATGTTTGCATAAAATTAAAAGAAATATTTAAGTATTCATCATAATTACTGTCTATCTGTCACTTATTCCAAAATTTTTACACAGGAGGCCAGAAAATTGCTTTTTTTTACTTTTATCATTTCTGAAAAAAAAAATTGGGAAGTTTTTATTTTTTAATAATTTTTGCTTACGCACGTAGGGGGCCCCCTTGGCGCGGGGGCCCCGTATAATTGATACGGCAGATACGGCGGTAGCTACGCGCCTGCTCACAACCTTGATAAAAAACTCGCTGAAATGATTATGTTTAATCACTACCTACTTTTAATAATATAACCGTGTAATTGTAAGATTAATGAATAAAATCAAAGGATAAAATAAATTCCACTTTTATTTAATGAAGCGAAAAATTGTGATTATGGAGATGAGTTAATCTTTCATCCAAAAATGGATTATCGGATTTTAATCGTTGATGACGTTTTGACACAGAAATTAGAAACTACAGTTTATTTTAGATACTATGAGTGAGCTTCGAGATGAAAATTGTGTCAAATAAAAAATGCTGTTTTTTCTGAAAAAATAAAAATCGTAATTATTAACACAATATAATATGATAAAAATAATATACTGTACGTATGAAGATACATATTATACACATTATACAGATACAATTAAGTAATATAAATTGAAAGAATTGAAAAAAATCTATCAGGCGGGATTTGAACCCGCGTTTTCCGCTTAGCGATCGAGTTTTTTTCTATTTTTTTAAATTTATATATTTCTAAAGCATTTGAATGCCATAAAACCAAAAAATCAAATTCAACAGATACAAGGAAATATAAATTTGTATACAGTAGACCTTTCGAGACCTTGGCTGCTTTATAGCTTTTTGACCATAGGCTGTTTAGTGCTGTATCTAATTGACGGATTTTTTTGTAATAATAAATAAATCAGCTTAACGCATGTAGTATTTTCTAGTGTTTGATTTTACGCGAGTATTATACATTTAGAAATTAAAGAATTTTTAACGGATTTTAAACGCGATTTATTCATTATATTATTTTCCCCGTGAGTCTCCCCGTGACCACGCTCGCTGTAAAGTGTTCGAAACGTCGGGAAAATAATATAATGAATAAATCGCGTTTAAAATCCGTTAAAAAGTCTTTAATTTCTTAACGCATGTATTTTGAAAAGCTCCATGAGAGAGCTTTATTAGCTCCTTATTATAAAAAAAGGTTTATTTTTAATTTGTTAGCAAAACAATAAATAAATAATAATATACTAACGGAAGTCTTTCGTCTTGAAGTGAGACTGCATCTGCACCCATTCCCTAAGAATCCGAACGGCTTCTTTCATGTCATCTTCTTTTGCTAAGTTTATTTCCTTCTTAACTACATCAAATGTATCCGGATGAAAACCAAACACTTTATTTTGCTCTTGCAACATTTTATGTGTCTATTCACTGCAGTAGTATATTTTAAACTGGTAGATGTAATTTGCTTACAACTTTATTAATAACGTATTTGACAGCAACCTTTTTTTTTTTTAAATCTTTTTTATTAAGGGATTTTTGTCCTAAAGGACGATGACAATCCCATCGTACCTTATATACAAATATTTAACACTTCACAAACTATCTTAACTATATTTTAAATTTAAAGTTGAATAGCATTCTAGCTGCATCAGAGTGTGGTGCAGCTAGAATGCTATGATATGCACCAACATTCAAAAAATTTATTTTAAAATTTGTCAACAAGTCTTTTCTTTTAACATCATTCCGAACACACTCCATGAGGAAGTGTTGGATATCGTCATATTTATGACAAAATTCGCAGTTGGGCGAGTCAGCTTTTTTCAAGAGATAAGCAAAACTTCCGCACGGTATGTGTCCGGAACGAAGTCGAAAAGCGGTTACAGTTTCGCATCTATTAAACTTGTTGTTATAAAACCATGGTATGTGAAGAGGCTCACATTGTATACTCTTGTACCAAATGCCCTTTAGCCTTGACCTTTCATTAAAATACTCTTTAAACCTATTAAAACACTTAAATTTGAATTTTGTTAGAACTTCCGAATAATTTGGTAAGTAATCAATTTCTTCTCCATCTAAAATAGCCGTTTTTGCTAGCCTGTCAACCTCTTCGTTACCACTCAGACCGATATGGGAAGGAATCCATTGCAGTGCCAAAGTAACATTGGAGTTATTAAAGTTATTAATTTGTTCTATTATTTTATATGCTATCGGGAAACCTATCTTACCAGACACACAACGTTTAAGATGATGAAGGGCACTTTGACTGTCTGTGAGAATAACTATTCTTTGGGCATTTATATCAGCGGCATAAATTAAAGCCTTAGACACTGCAAGTAATTCCGCTGACATTATAGAAATGTATCTATTATTAATTTTATATTTATAGGAGTATTTTCTATTGGGGTCCCAAAAAGCAAAACCAAGGCCATTTATAGTTTTAGATCCATCAGAATAAATAAAATTGTAACCGATAAATTTATTGCGAAGTTCATTCAAAATATCTAGTTTTATCTGTTGATCAAGATATTGAGACTTTGGACCATTTATGCAATCTAAGTTAGTAAAAATGTTATTTTGTAAATTAATATTGGACACCCATGTGTCTAGAGTAAACGTATGGAGTAAATCAGATGTTGAGACCGGGTCTTCACGAGTATCCTTATAGCAGGTTGCAAGCAATGGTTTCTTTTTATGACTCCAATAGCTTCTATCACATAGATTATACAGTTCACTTAATAGTGCATTATTAATATTGCTATTCCAAGAGTGTGTTTTTAAACAGAACTTATAAGCTAAATACAATCTTCTTACACTCATCGGTGGAATGCTCAGCTCGCATTCCATAACATGAATAGGAGTGGTCTTTATAAAGCCACCAATAATTCTCAGTGCCTGGTTTTGCAGTCTGTCAATCTTAGATAGGTGACAATTGGCTGCATTATCGTATATGTAGCTGCCATAATCTAAACGGCTTCTTATAATCGCAAAATAAATCCTACGTAGGTGAATGGGATGTAGACCCCAATTTGAACCAGCTAATACTTTGAAACAATTCAAAAACTTCAAAGCTTTTGCACAACACTCATTTATGTGTTTTCCCCACCTAAGAGATCTGTCTAACCAAAAACCTAAGTATTTAAAACAATCAACGGGGCTTAATAAAGAATTATTAATATAAATTTGGACCTGTTGCATTCTACGGGCTCTACTAAACACACAGTACCTAGACTTTGTACCAGATAATTCCAAACCCAGTTGTTCCACCAATCTAACAAAACTATTAAGTGCTTCTTGCATGTTTAAAACACTAACTTCAAGTTTCCTATGCTTTTCAAAAATTACGAAATCATCAGCGTATTGACATATAAATACTTGATTGATATGCTGACAAACACTAGTAGTTACAATATTAAATAATAAAGGCGATAAAGGGTCACCTTGAGGAATTCCTTTATTTGTCGACCGTATCAAAAATTTATCCTCATCATCACACTGGATTTGAAGGTGTCTTAACCGCAAAAACTCCCATAAATATGTGCATAACCTTATGCCCACCTTTAGTTCATCCAAAATACTAATTACTCTAGAAACCAGTACATTGTTATAAGCACCTTCAATGTCTAAGAAACATGCAAGTGTTGGAGTATTGTAGGTAAAGCCTACTTGAATGCTTGAGACAAGGCGTACTAGACAATCCAAGCTAGATTGACCTCTCCTAAATCCGACTGTATTACGAGATAATATGTTGTGATGTTCGACATACCATTCGAGTCGTCTACATAACATTAAATGAAAGGTCTTACACAAACATGACATAAGGGCAATCGGACGAAGTTTTGAATGTCCGTTGGAACTATTTTTTGGAATGGGCAATATATTTATATTTCTCCATTGAGCAGGAACACAGCCAGAGGTATAGATTAAATTATATAGATTTAGTAAGAAACGTTTACCGCTTTCTGGAAGATTATATATCATACTATAATAAATACCATCCAAACCAGGAGAAGTATCTTGTTTTTTGAAGCAGTTTACCATCTCATGCATAGCAAAATGGTCATCAAGTTTGGTGCTAGATGTACTAAAAGTAGGTGGAGGTTCAGATACGAAGTCAGGTGTTAAAGTGGACAATAATTCTTCTTTGGCTTTGTCAGAGGCATAAGATTTCGCTTGACTAAAACCTTTAATCCACCTCATTTTACGCCACATGTCTGAGAGACTTGTATTTTCGTCTATACTACTACAGAAACTACGAAAGCTTTGAGATTTAGCTTGCCTTATTAACCGTTGACCCTCTGATATTTTTAAGTTAAGTTTTGACAGATTCTGTGGAGTGGGATTCTTTCTGAAGCATTTAAGCGCAAGACGTCGTTCAGCTATTACCTTAGAGAGTTCTTGATTCCAATATACTTTAGGTACGAATATACGGTTAGAATTGATACACTTTTTTTTGTAAGGAATACTTTTGTCTGCTATATCGTTAATTATATTTAAGAAATGGTCATACATATCTTGAACGTGGTTAAAATTTCTGCTAATTTGTGAGAATAACCTATCTGCTATGTTTGAGTATTCTGTCCAATCAGCCAGTTTTAAATTTCTTTTAGCTATAAATTTTAGGCTTTCTTGATATTTAGCACAAATCCTAACAATTAAGTGATCGCTTCCAAGGTTCTCATTGGTCACATTCCATTCGGCATTTACCGCAATATCAGTAGAACAGAAGGATATATCTGGTGAAGTTTCCTGGATACTACCATTAACAAGCTTCACTCTTGTAGGGTCACCATTGTTAAGTGAAATGAAACCAAACTCAAGAGAGCTATCAAAAAGTTGGCTACCCCGAGGATCGATCCTATTTGACCAGTTACTATGGTGACCATTAAAATCTCCTAGTATCAAAGTTTTCCTAGAGAAAAGACATCATCCCAATCTACTTGGGACGTTCGCACAGATGATGGACAGTATATGGAAATAATATGCTGCAAATACTTACAATTTAATATGTTGATACCTACAATCTCAATGCCAGCATTACGCAGTTGAATAGAAGATCTTGAAGCTTTCAGCGACTTGTGGCAAATAATTGCAACGCCTCCATAGCCATCCGACCTATCTTCTCGGAAAATACTATAACCTGATAAATTTAAATCTGAATCCGAATTAAGCCACGTCTCACTAATAACTGCTATATGAGCTTTCTCTCTGTTAAGAAGCGCTTCAAAATTTAACAATTTTGGTTCCAGGCTCTGAGCATTCCACTGAAGAATGTTTAACTTAAAACTATAACTATTAGCCATTACTTATGTTGTTAAAAAATAATTGTAATAAATTCCCTTCCTTAAATATATCACACAAGAAAGAAGTAAGCTCGTCGACAACCAACCGTATGCACAGATAAATTTTTTCATTAAAATCCTTTCTGGACAGTATTATTTGCTTTATCTTATTCAAAAATTCTGTGAATGTTCTCTCTTTTCTCTTTCCTTTACCTTCTGATACCGGTTCTCTTCCATCGTTACACTCGAGTACTTCTTCCCTTTCTATTATGTCTTCTGAAAATATTTTTCCTTTTGGTTTGTTTCTTTTTTTCCGAGATGATGTCATGCCACTAATTTCTGAAGTCATTTCATTATCTATGTTGTTTTCTAAATCTTCATCTTCCATTACTTCACTTGTAGTCCTGTTCTTACCCTGGATGACTATGTCTCTATAAGAAGGGGTGCCAACCTTAGCATCATTATTTTCCCGTGAATCTATATAAGTTGATGAGTCGTTGTTTAGCCTAGATTGAATATTGCTTTCAAGGTAAAGAGATAAGCCTTTGCTGTAGGTGCAGTTATTTTCACTCATAATTCTTTTAATTCGCTTTTCCTTAATAAAAACTGGGCAATTTTTGTCCAGAGCCATGTGTTCCCCTTTGCAATTTATGCACCAAAACCTTTTAGTTTCACAATTTTCGTGCCTTTGGCCACATTTTGGACAAATGATCTTTCTACTTGGACAAAACTTTTTTGCATGACCAAATTTCCAACAACCTGCACATTGTGTGACAGGAAAAATGTAACGTTCAACCTTAAACGGACACCCGTAAACATGTACGTACGAGGGTAAGGACGAACTTTTAAAACCAAGACGGACCACGGTACTGTCTACCCACTGGCCGTCGCTTGTTAAGCGCTTTAACCTTCTCATTGAGACAATCTCATGTTCACATGCGGACTCTTCAAGTATTTCCTTCTCTTCAATATCTAAATCTATATCTCTCACAATACCATAAGAAATATTCACTTCATCCATATTTTGACACCGATAATTATTCTCATTAAATCTCTTGCACTTCAACAGTTTGCTCGCATCTTCCTTGTTTTTGAATGTAATTATTACTTTATACGGACTTCTATACTTGATTGATATTATATTTCCAATATTTTCCACGCTTAAGAGCTTTGCCAAACCAAATTGTTTAGGTAATAATTCCATAGAGGATAAACGGACCCGAACACCTTCAATAGCTTCATCATCTCTTGTTTTCATATTTGTTGTTTCATCATTTTGATCGGACGAACTGCGCAATAATCTTTTGGGCTTTCTTTTAACGGCTATAAATCCCTCATCATCATCTATAATCTCTTCCTCGCTATCTGACCTATGTCTTTTTTCTGGGCCCATGGGCACGTCAATTATCACTTCCTTTTCTTTCTGTTTCTCTTCATTCATCCTTT
>CAJQZM010027191.1:0-13497 GCA_907164665.1 Colias nastes | reverse complement strand
ATTCATTACGGAAGGCTATGTTTATGATTAACAAACATAATAAGATGCAGTCGGTTAAAAAGTACAAAATAACAGGATCATCGCATCGCTTGCTGAATAACCTACAAATATATATTTTATAATGTTTATAGAAATCATTGCATAAAGTACCTACTTATCTTGAAAAAAATGTCTTACAAATATATTAACGACAAAATTCTTGTTAGTAAGTAGGCGCTTCCTTCCACAGTACAAATGTTTTATTAATCCCGAAAATACAAATCACATTTCATATTTAGTTTTATCGCATTAAATTATGCTTTAAAAATGAGACATATAGATTCTAACATATCACATTTCTCATAAGTTTAAGTTCAAGGAAAAAATAATCGCGGAAAAACGCAAACAAGTATCATTGAAACCAAACACAGAAACATCAGCTAGTATCATATAAATCTACAATGAACTCGATGGATTAAAGAGAAGCATAAATCGAATGGGCCATTACGTCTAATTCTGTACGGGTTTTATTTCGTCTTCGGGTCATGCGTTTCATTCCGATTAACTTCTCTTTGTATTGTATTGTTCAAGCGATTTGTAATGTTTATATGTTATAGTATTGCCACAGTATTACAATATTATTTCCTTGCCATTCGATTCGTGTATATTGTTTTTATAGTTCGCGGTTCGTAAATATATGTTTACTATGGATTTTTCCGTCCGTTTTCCTATTCTATTCTATAATTTATCATTCTCGTATTTATACATTTTATAGCGATGGATTTATTACTTTTGTGCGTTTGAACAATTATCATAAATGTGATGGGTTTAGTGTTATTTTATTATACTATTAGTCACAATGCAAAAGCATCGTAAAATAGAATGGTTCTTGTTACCGAATTACGGGCAGGGCGGAAATTTTAGCCAACTGTAAAACATACAAGGCACAAGCATGTACAAAAACGTACCTAAGTGTTCATGCATTTGTATTTGTATTAAATATAGCTGGTTATTGATCCAAAAGATTAATTTCTTTTGTCCTCCTTTCATGGCGCAGTCATTTTAACTAGCAATTATTTCCCTGAAAAAATCACGACAGTGACCGCTAGCTAATTAAAAACTTGCACTGTAACCATACTATATTATCGTTTACAGTCTCAACCAATTCGTCCAAACATGTCATCTCTATTTACAGATGCTCAGTCACAATTTTATCGCCTCCATAAAAAGGCCATTCGAGCTAAAAACTAAATAAGCATACCCCATTTATAGTGCAAATAGCGTCCCAGGGGTCGCAACAACCCTCGACAGATTGTTGATAACGAGTCATTAACCAACCCTTGGGATTAAGGAAACTTTCTTTACTTTTCTCCGTCTTTTTTGTACATTTATGTAAATCGTTTATAGGTCTTTATTTATTTAAGCCTCATCAACAGTTGTTTTCAATTTGCAGTTACTTACTGTAGTTAAATGTTTTATTACTAAAATATCAACATTTTCAATTTATGTTACATCTATATAATTAAAGGTAAACACAACTAGCAAGTAAACATTGCAGAACTATCAAAACATCGATAAAAAGCGTGTGTGCTGATTTCTGATGAAAATAATATTAAGACAATTTGTATCTATTAAACGACTGCTAAATTAAATGATAGAATCGAAGCATTTAAAAGGAAATGTGAAGCATAGGTTTTTGGAAGTTGTTTAAAATGTACACAGTAGAAGTGTAGTAGATTTAGGTTAAAAATTAGTATTAGAGCAGTATTTTGTATCCCAATCTCTGTATTAATCAAATTATATTTGCATAAATAAATCAACAAACTAAATCAAAATCAAAATCTACAAATCAAAAGCCCATCGGTTGACTTGGATTTTTTATTTAGTAAAAACGTTACATGGCTGTTTAATTTAATTTTCATGCTTATTCCTATGGGAATGAATTGAACATAGCCACCAAGTCAAACGGAAAGCTGGTGGTATTCTGTATTATATAATTATTCCACCTTTGAAGGAAACTCTTTCGCCCGTTCTGTACGGCTGTACCACGGAAAGGAAAATGCAAATGGTATTTTTATATCCACTTGAATAGCTTTACAGGTAAATAGATTATTAAGTATCAACTTTCCTGACCTACGACCTACCTACTCTCAGATGAGAGCATATTTTTACCAAAGTTTATCAATACGAAGACTTCTTTTAAATAAATCAATTCTTTATTTTTCCCTTCACAACTTAATAATATAACAACAGCTGTGTTGGAAAGTAGCATTTTCGTTGTGAAGGACTAGTGTCTGAAATAGGTCTGTGAAAGATCTCACTTGTAACTCTTAGTTGCATTTTCTATACCAATTCTAGTGTGAGATCTCAAGTCTTACACAGATCTATTTCAGTGAATTGAAATCGTGACTTTCTAAGGTGCTGTCTATCACATATACCAAGTTTACTAGCACAATAAACATTTATACCAAATCATGTAAAGCTATAACTTTATCGTGTATTGTCCTTAGTACCCTTGTCTCTTAGTTGACGTAAATATCAAGTCAGGTCAATGACTCTCGTAATATTATATCAAATCCAACAAAGTCCTCATTGACTCTATATTGATACAAAAATATATTGTATACGAATATAAGAAGGCAAAAGATCTTTTGATGGAAAGTAATATTAGATGATGTGAACATAAGAATTGTAGCTTCTTCTCAAATAGGATTAAGAATCCGAAATCTCCATTGTTAAAAACCTGTTCATAAGGAGCTTATATTTCCTTGAGGGGATAACGTGAATTTAAGATTATGATTTTGTTTGTAAATGGAAATTTGCGAACATTTCGTACAGGCGTATATTTCAATTGTATTCAAAATAAATGGTAGGTAATTAAAAGATTAAAATATTTATTTGTCTTAAACAAAACAACAAATACTTACCAGTATCCTTATTCCTGATGGCTTCAAATTAATTAATTACACCCTCACAGAAAAAGCACTTCCATTAAATACTGCGTAATTAATCGAGGCTTCAGAATCACAATTCAAAACAAAGAGAGAAAATATACGAGAATAATCGACCCTCTCGTTCCTTCAAACATTATTGTCAGAGCACATAATTAGGGGTCACAGTGTAACAAATACGTAGAGTGCACTCGACGCCCAATGCTAAACTTCTTAACGTTGACTTCGAGGTTGAAATTATGAAGAGCTACGCTACTCTGTAACACTCCAATACAAAAGCTTTAACGTACAAAATTTTACCTGTATTTTGTACAAGTGAATTTATAAGTTAAGGAATTTATATTCAGAGCACGATGAAAAGAAAAATGTGGTTGCAATGCTTTCAGTATTGAAAGCAATTTCTTTATTGTGTGAAGGTATTTTTATAGTTGCGATTTCTAACTGTATTTTGCATTCACACTGCGGGGGCGTCGTATCATACATGTTTTCAATATTAAAGGCATAAAAAAGATACGTCACATAGCCATGCGTATGCATCAGGCTACATAATGTCTAGAAGATAATTAAAAAGTTCTTCATTTTGTATTCAACTAAGTTACTATTGGCATTCAAATACTGAAAAAAAGAGAACTATTTATACAATTTAATACTAATAAATAATCGTTCATTTTAAAACTTATAGGTAGTTCTATTATATAAAGCTTTATGTGGAAAGTCCGAAGTCAAAAATAAAATTAATAACTGAAAACATACGAACGGTCCTTCGAGACTCCGTTCTCACATTCGTAGTAAGAACACAAGATTGTATTCAATGACAATAGCATTTGTTCGCTCAAGGCTCCCGTTCTGCACAAGACAGTTTGACAGACGCAGAACTATCGAATGTAGGTCAACCAACAACAGACGATGCCATGAAATGAGATAATGCTGGAGTTTCATTTGCTTTGTCTCTGATGGACGCTTTTAAATGCTTACGTTAGAAATGTTTAATTGGCGTATTGGATTGATGAAGAATGAGTAAATTGGGAGTAAAAACAAAGATACTGAAACTAAAGTCTGGGTATTTATTTAATGCTCAAAGAATACTTTAGCTTTGCGTTGCGGATTGATGAATTAAAGAAGTCCTGATTGTACTGGGCGCCGAATATTAGCATTTTAATTTGTCTTTCGGATATTTATTTCGTTACGTTGGACTGCTGCAAAGTGACAACAGGCTATATTCTATTTAAGATGGGTCTAATATAATTGTACTTTATTTAATTGCAAAGACAATGAGCCCTATAGAACAGATTTGAAATACCATAATTCACCAACCAAAATCAGTAAGGTTTGAAACGACCGTTATAAACACAACGATCTACAATTCGATTTTGAAATCAGTTGTTCTATCTTTAATGAGTCTCCTTATTTTTTTTCCTAAATCTTTTTTTTTATATCCCGTATTTCAACCAATATCCTGCATCGGATATTGAGTTCACCGTTCACAGGACGCCAGTTCTCCAGGAACAGTGTAATCTGCGCTGAGCGTGGCGGAAATTAGCTTTGTGATTTGATCCTGGATTGTCTCTGTATATACTTTCTCTATACTTATCGAAATAAGGGTGTTCTATTGTCTCTGTTTACTTATCGAGATAGAGGTGTTCTAGCTAAGAATTCGCGAGTCTGTTTACTTATTGGCACAGAGGTTTTACTCTATATGCAAATTCGAATACGGGGGATGTCTAGTGATTCTTGTTATTTATGTTTATGGCATAGGATTTGTAGATGTTATGCTTTCTTTTAGAGAATTTCTTTCTGAATGTTTCTTTAATACGTGTTGTGAAACAATAACTCGATTTACACTAGTTACCTTTGCTCTTAGAAAATAGAGATGTATCTTTCGAGCCTATCATGATAACGTTGCAATTGTTACTAATAGAAAATATCAACCCTATTTAACTTATAGTTTTATTGTAATGATGTCGCAGCGATCTACCTCGATCAATGCTAGGCTAGCCCTTTATTAAACGGCTCCATTTAATTAACGGCCTGAATGATATAAATATTTTATTACTTTGCGTTATGGAACATACAAAGACACTTTTATTTATTAACCGTCAATTGTAATAACAAATGAATATATATTTTTTTTTACTTTTTTTTTATTTTATATTTTGTTTCAGGATGGTGACGTCATAGAGCTTTGTCAAGTGAGCGATGTGAGGTCGGGGGGAGTGCCAAAGGTAGGCTTTTATTTAATTAAGTTCTACAAGTAATAGATCTGATTTACAGTAGTAGGTAGTTAATTGTTACTTTTTTCTATAAGCGTGTACAGATAAATACTCCTAATTTGCCTGTGGTAGATTTAGACATTGGCAGTGAAAAGCCAGCTTTAATGATTATGAAAGTAGTTATAATGTTGAACAGGTCAACAAGTTTGTCTTGTATACCGTCACATGAAATATTATTTTGGTAGTGATCGACACTTAGCACATTTTCATTTAAGAAATTATTTTGTAAATGGCCCTAATATTATACCCCTATAACATGTCATACAATTATATCATAGTTATTAATAATAATTAGAAATGAAAATTACACTTATTGTAGATTAACTTCGTAGTAACGACTCTTGGGGCTCGTTATAATCTGATCGATAGATCGACCAAACTACCCTCACTTTATTAATATTAGTGATTATAGCTGATGTTTGTAATAACTACGTCAACTAAGCAGTGTTAATGAACATTTTTAATACATTCTAACCGACTTCAAAAAGGAGATTACATACTCCATTCAATTGAAAAAGGGTCATTAATATTTTTGTTAGTTAATTTGCTAAAGATATACGTAACTAGCTGTGCCGCGCGGTTTCACCCGCGTGGCTCAGCTCCTGTTGGTCTTAGCGTGATGATATATAGCCTATAGCCTTCCTCGATAAATGGGCTATCTAACACCGAAAGAATTTTCCAAATCGGATCACTAGTTCCCGAGATTAGCGCGTTCAAACAAACAAACAAACAAACAAACTCTTCAGCTTTATAATATTATAATTTATAAGTAATAAGTATAGATTAAAGTATTTGAAACACATTCACAATTTTTTTATACAAACAGAAATAAAAAATATTTTCATACCTTTTTTACTTCAAACAATATTTTATTCCAGGATACAAAACTAAACGACAAGCTGGTGACGAAACATGGCGACCAACTGGAAGAGAAGTCACTCACGATATGCAGTGGAACAGATTATATAAACATCAACTATCAGCACGTAGTCTGTCCTGACGCTAACACTGCTAAGGTAAACTAGATATATATCTATGTAGAAAAGTGTTTTGATTACTACCCTCAAAAATTAAAAAAAAAATAGGTTAAAATTTATAAGTTAGTAATTAGGGATAATTTAAAATACGCTTTCGCTTCGCTTCGGAGACGCAAAGAATAATAAATATTTCAATAAAGTTTTTTTTCCTGACAAATTTTTAAATAAAATTCGATCACGACGATTTATAAAGCATTTGAAATCTATTAAAAACTAAATATCAACTTTATTTTTCCTGTCCTTAGTAAAATGAAAACACAACCCATTAGGCAAAGTAATCTATAATTATTTAATTACTATTAAAATAACAAAACCACAACCCATCTACAGGCAAAATATCAATCTGTAATTATGTTATCACCAATCCAAGCACATTTTAATTTACATTTACGCCAAACCAATCAAGTTAAACACTTCAAACTTAGTTAATAAAGAGAATACTTCAATTAATCGCAGAGATTATGAGCTATTCGCCAACTTGAAAAATATAAAACGGATTTAGATCCTCGAATTCATAATTAAATAGCGTACTTTGATCCTCTCGAATTTAGGGGATAAAGATGGAATTGCCAACTTGATTACGTCGAGTTTTGTAGCATTTGTTGATTTTGTTAGGAAATAGGGAAGAGAAACTGTAGATAATATGGGATTATGAAGGAATTTGATTATTAAAAAAAACCTTTAATAGATTATTTTCGTAGAATTTTTACTTTCATGCTTTCGAATATATATTATACAATATGTCGTGTTAAATTGATCGGCTTATTACTTTATAGCGATTTCGTTCAAGCAAGCGAAAGTTTAAAATGATTTTCTTCTAAAAAAAAAAGTATAAGTACTGTACTTATTATTTTAATTAAGATTTAGTGAAGTAATCAAAATGCTTTTTTGAAGGAGGAGGGTATTTTTAAAAATGTAGTTTATTAATAAGTAAAAACTTTATGAGGTGGAAATTATACTTCTAATGTAAATATAATTTATTAATTACGATTGTTTGACTCTATATTTTACATACAATAGCTCAAAACCCATTCGAATATAACATTGGAGATATCCAATATTATATAATTAAATAAGTCAATTTCAACTCAATTTATATCTAAATTGAGTTGAAATTGACTTATTTAATTGAAAATAGATTAAACATGACTCTTATTGTTTCCATAAATTTGATTAAATTCATTAACTATTCAATTGTTCACAATTATTTCAATCCCAGATACTTGATAAATTGTATTAGGTATTTGTAAATAGGTTTAAAGTACTAAAAATCTCTTTTAATGTCTTTAAAAGGTCGTCAAAACTACACCACCAGTGTTATAAGTGTATATGGGCGGTGGTGACCACTTAACATCAGCTGGGCTTTCTGCTTTGCTCCCACTGCCAATAAAAAACACAAAAATGGTCCAAATGCTCTTTGATTACTATGCCTAGAAGAAAATGTATTTGTACAAAAAATTACCCTTAAAGCACTATATTCAGTTGATACTAAAGTACATGACTGAACTGTTAAACTTAAAAGCCCAAGAATACTTATTTTATGAATTGTATCACTAAAACATGAAAACTTTCAACTCAACGCACTTCGCTCCGCCTACAAACTTTTAAATTTATTTTACACCCTTTTACGACACTCCGATAAAGTGAGTTCTTAAGCTGTTATTTAGTACTTACAGCTGGCCATTTAATCCTCTATATAAAATGGTACTAATGTTAACAGTCAATTCGTTATATTAAATCTTTGTGTCTATAGAAGTATAATTTCTACGTTAAGTTATATTATATGGTTGAATGCTCAAACGTTGCTCTGTTCAAGACCATGTTGTTACGCATTGGAATTAAAAAAAAGAAATTAAAAAATATATCTTAATATGAAAGGCTTCTTAAAGTAGGTTTTACAATTACCGAATATATTTTGTTTAGCTTATCTACCAGTTTAAATAACATAGAAATCGACCCTTCTATACTATATAATATTATCTAGCTTCTTTCACTTTCTTAATGATCTCACAGTTAACGTTTTAGTATTCAACCTGAAACCTGAAAATCTAAGTAGTATGCTATAATTAAGGTCTAACGTAGAAAATTCTCGAAGGTATGGTTGGAGGGTCTGAGAAGGATCACTCACAACGTGAAGGCTAACAACGTGTGTCCCATGACGTGTCTCAAGAAGCAGTGAGTTGGATCGTAAAACTGTCGCTTTGCTGACGCTTTGGGTTGACCAGTGTTGCCATATTAAAATCCTAACGAGACAAATGAAGAAGTATTGCCATGTAAAGAAAACTAGAAAAAAAAAACATGAAAAAAATATTATATTTTTAGAGTGTGTTTGATATGTGTTTATAGTGATTTTTAGCTATAAAATTCAGTGGCAAGAAAAGTTCATGCCTTATATAAGTTAAATTAGATACGAACATTTCTTTAAACTGCATAATAGATACATATACAAAATAAAAAAAATATTTTGGCAAATCTAGTACCTATAAAGATTACGTGTGGTATTTATTATTAAATAATATATATATATATATCTTTTTTAATATAATGGCAACACTAGTCGACACTCACTTGCAAAAAGCTTTACGATCTTGCAATGTTACTAACATTTCGCTCCATAGCACGACTATACCTAATAAATAAAAAAAAAAACATATTTATCATTATTTCAATAACATTGAAATTATTTTCATACAGTCGTACTTTGGACAGAGGCACGAATGATGTCAGCATGGATATTAACATTATTAAGTTTTGCATGATTATATGTAACAGTGTTAGATAATTTTGAAAATCTGTGGCCTTCGCTAAAACCCTAACGCGTATGATAATTTTTATCACAGCGTAAAAACTGTTTATATATATAATGTTAATTAAATTAGCATTAAGTTTGACCAGTATAATATTTTTTTCTCTTATTACAATTTAAATGTTCCTTGTTTTGGCTATAAGTCACAGATTATGCAGTTACTTTTCTATTGTTATATTAACCGTCTTCTGTTTTGTTATCCACTTTATAGTTTTTATTCTAACAATTGTTTCCTATACTTTGACCTTTATATAATTTGTATCGATATGTTAATTGAGGCCGGAATAAGAAACGATGGTAAACAATATTCCAAAACGTAATACGATTTTAAAATGAGATTACAAAGAACGGTATAGAGAATTTGAATGAGAAGAATAAATTGGAGGTTTATTTTTCTGCTATTTTGTTCTTGATATTTTAATTTCATTTAACTTCATGGTTTTTTTTTTTTGGAAAACTAACCATTTTACGCCGGACGCCTGCAAGTTTAAAATCTATAAAAATTAGAAGTGTAGGGAAAAAAAATTCCCAGAAAAAATTCCAAAAATTCACTGCCAGAAATATTCACAAAATATGGACGTATCATGTGAGCGTTTAAAAGAAAAAGAAATTTATTAGATTATTATAGAAAATAAATTTATGTAACAAGTTCAATCCATCATAATATTTAAGTAGTTTAACCTTAAAAAACTTAACTATACCTTTTCCCAATAGGCTTTTACTTAATAGTCATCAATTTTCATTCAATCAATAAAGATCGAGCCTAAGGGATTTCGTTAACAGCCTGGGGCACTTTAGAAGCAATACATTTTTATATCAAGGCTTATAGTCTTTACTTTTCCGATTTCGTATACCTCTAATAGTATTAAGTGATCCTTTATAAATACAGGGTGTCCCACTGTTGGTATACTAAGCTCAAAGGAGGTTATAGTTTTGCATACGCTGAGTGCGTAAAAAATACTTATAAAATTCCAGACGCATTGTTTTTTCAAATAGATAAATTCTTAAAACTATATGTGTATACCCATAACAAGCAACCCGCCCAACTTTGCCACCAGCACGTGAGCTATCGTTTAAGATTATATTTCAGAGACAAAATGCTCACATTAGAGAAGCGCTATATGCCGGCTGCGCGAAGCAAGAGAAGAAAATATGGATTTTCAGAAAAAATTTAGCAAAAAATTTTTGACGTTATTTTGTTGTTTAAGTATTTTTTTCGTGATCAGTGTATGCAAAATTACAAGTCCCTTCGCGCTTAGTATACCAACAGTGGGACACCCTGTATATTTGATAAGCCCGGCTTGGTTTCTCCTTGATCGTTTGTTTTAAGTCTGGTGATAAAATGAAACTAATTTAATAACAAATATTATTTCATAAAAAATCTTCAGACAGTCAATTGAATAAGAGTATACAATGCAATATTTATTTAACACATACAGAAGAAATAAAGAAGAGAAACATATTAGGTGAAACATATACGGGCTGCTTATATATTTAAATGCATTGTCCACTATATCAAAAATACATAACTGTGAAATATATAACCAATAAAAAACTGAAAATGACAAAATAGCGGAAAATAAGCTTAGAACAGAATAACTCATGAATACGTAAAAAGATCCAGAGTATATACAAAATGCAAAGGTCAAAGGTCAACGCATGCATGCACGATGCTTCATAGGTTTGGAAGGAGGGCCTCCGCCACATCACACACAATAACAAAATAAACAACTGCTGCCCCAGGACTAATCTTATGAAACAGTACGTAGAATCTTAAATTTCTTATTTGAAGTGAAAATAATAAAAAAATGCGGGTTCAAATCCTGCTCGATAATTTTTTTATTTACTAGCGTGTAGCTGTGCTCCGCGGTTTTACCCGCAGTGCTCCGCTCCTGTTTGTCTTCGCGTGATGAAATATAGCCTATAGCCTTCTTCGATAAATGGGCTATCTGACACCGAAAGAATTTTTCAAATCGGACCAGTAGTTCCTGAGATGAGCGCGTTCAAAATTAGTATAGATTCTAAATTAACTTTCTTAATGCATTCGATACTGTTTCTCATACATATGTAACTTCGTTTAAATATTACTACAACTTATATAATAAATGTGTCATATTGAATGTAAAGTAGTTTTGCTTTTGTTCCAAGTTTTTCTTGCACGTGTTTCCTGCAAATTGTTTTTATACTTAGCAGTAGTTTCATAATCACAGTTTCTTACTATTCTTACAAGTTGCTCTTTTTCTTGCTGTTTATAGTTTTTACAGAGAATGTCATGATTGTGAATTTTAATATTTTGCATACTTACTTATTAATGCAATTAATCTGATTAGGATTTACCTACATAACTTATACACGATTTTGATCAAATCTCAAACTTGAACTTAACTCAGAGATCGTGGGTTCGATTTCCAATCGAAATTAATTATAAAAATGTTCTTGATCAAATAGAAAGCTGAGGAAATAAATACAAAAATGTTCTTTATCAAATAGAAAGCTGAGGAAATAAATCTAAATATACAAGTTTAGTTTCCCCTATTGCGTTTATTAATTTAAACATCATAATATTATTATGTTATTAACATGTTTTTCCTTTTAGTTGGATGCGCCTCAGCTTCCTCACGGATCCGAAAGGCAAGGTCCCAGTAAAGGTGGTAGCTAGAACATTCGCATCGGGCAAAACAGAGAAACTTGTGTATCAATGTCTATCCGAACTCGGTCTCCCCTCGGGGAAGAACGAGTCTATGGAAAAAGAAGCGTTTACCTTTGATAAGTTCTACGCTTTGTACCACAAGATCTGCCCCAGGAATGATATTGAGGAACTGTTTAGGACTGTGTGAGTATCGATGATATGTTTATTTACCAGTTTCTTTCGTTGTTATTGTGTTTTCTTCGTGCATAGTTACAGTATTTGCGAGGGTTTATATAAATGCTGGTTGTATCGTAAGTCGCCATAATTTTTGGTTTAAGGCAAGTTGGCTTCATCGTCCTGTTTTATCTTTTCAGTCCATTATCCGAAAGTTAAACAAAAATATTAAAATAAATCATTTCTGTAACAGTATACTGCTTTTAAAAACTCAAGTTGAAATTCACATATGTTATTAGGTAAAATGTTGATCAGATTCATCAGAAATATTCGATAATTTGAAATCTTTAAATACTTAATCTTAAAATTATCCACAATAATTGCAGCACGCAAGGCAAATCAGACCGCATCAACTTGGAACAATTTGTGAACTTCCTGAACGAGAAGCAGCGCGACCCCCGCCTTAATGAAATCCTTTACCCACTCTACGATGACAAGCGAGCCGTGGAAATTATTGATACATATGAACAGAATGAAGAAGCGAAAACAGCTAGTGAGTATTACTGGGAACTGGGAATTTACTTTTTTTTTTTTAAGAATACTGACATTACTAAAGAGGTTACTACAAATCCACTGATGCAAGATTTTATTATATATGTTGTTATTTTAAAACTACCCATCGCGCCATTCTAGATCTAGAAATTTTAAAATATAATTAAATTTATGCCTTACTACCAAGAAGGTGGCCTATGTGTTGTTATGTTTTAAATGAAATGAAATGAAATGAAATGATTTATTTTGCAAGAAATGTGGAAGATTTACAGATGTTACGTATAATTCATTGTTCAGCACAAATCGCCAATTGATTGGCATGCAAAAATTAACAATAGAAATTCAATGTCTTACTACATAAATATCATTTTTATAATAATTATATATGTCAACTATTACCCTTTTTACAATTATATGTCTATTACAAATACAATTTAATTTATATAAATAAGTAATTACAATATTATAATATTATGTCATTATTTTGATTTTTGAAAAAATTCTTTTAAGTCATAATAACATTTTTCAATTAGCCAGGCTTTTAAACGCTTTTTAAAAATATTAAATGGCAATTCCCTCAAAGATTTGGGAATTTCATTGAATATATTTATACACATAACAGATGCATTTTCATAAAGTAACAAAAAATTTGACAGGATATATATTTTTGTATTTTTTACATTTGTTAAAATCACAATGAGGCTCTTACAAAAATTACAGTGAGAATATTGGATCCCTATTTTTGCTTTTATCAGAACGGAGTAACGTCGGGTTCGTCGTGAATAATAAATAAGGCTATTTGTCCCGGGTATTTGCTTCAAAAACAAGGCCCTAGACATTACTTATTCGTAAAATTTCAGAAACTTCGAAGTACCCACCTGTAAACCTAAATTTTAATAGACTATTATTCCACCTGCAGCTCCGCCCGCTTTTTGTAAAACTTAACAAATTGTATACAGACAATTGTAACCTTCCTCTTGAATCACTTTATCTATTAAAAAACCCCATCAAAATCTGTTCCGTAATTTTAAGATCTAAGCATACAAACAGAGATTTATTTATTTATTTATTTATTTAATTTATGGAACACACAACAATA
>CAJQZM010027188.1:0-14800 GCA_907164665.1 Colias nastes | reverse complement strand
TTGATAAGAATAATTAAAAATATTTGTGTGTATTTTCTTTCTTTAAAATACATGAAACAAAAATAATAATAATTAAAATCAATCCCGCGAATCCCGCGGGATCCGCGGGATTGATGATCTTAATCCCGCAGGCTTGCGGGATCGCGATTTTGATGCGGGATTGGATTCTCTACTTCGGACTATCACTGCGAAGACTGGCGGTTCCGATATTACCGTGGTTCCGATTTCGGTTGTTAACCAATCTACAAATAGCTCTGCCCATTACTAGTGAAATTATTCAACAGCCTTAAGATAAAAATAAACACTCGCGACTTTGAGTAGGCGTTATTCGCATGTAAATAAAATTAAGTGTCAGTGACTTTTAATACGAGGTAAAATACATGATATAATTGAAAGCAAAAAGGAAGTGTATCGATGCAATTATTAAAAAAATATTTTCGAATTCAAGACCGATTTAAAAATAGAATTTGGAAAGGACAAATAAAACGATAATTTTAAATTGCTTTTTTTTTAATTCAGTCAAAAGAAGTTTAAATATTGTTTTAATTAAATGCCTTGTTTTCAAAGATGTGATTGTCAGGAAATCACATTTCAATATATTATCTTTCCAAGTTTGATACAAACCTTGCCGGTGTGGGACTAGCATGACATCAGAGGTTACGACTGTGACATTGTATTTTTATAATTGTATGCATTTGTTACGCAATTGCCTATTCTATTAGAATAATCATATCTATATTACATACATTTAGGAATTAAAACATGCATGTTAAG
This sequence comes from Colias nastes, assembly GCA_907164665.1. Classification (NCBI taxonomy): domain Eukaryota; kingdom Metazoa; phylum Arthropoda; class Insecta; order Lepidoptera; family Pieridae; genus Colias; species Colias nastes. The sequence goes on along the minus strand of CAJQZM010027188.1, from coordinate 14,026 downwards.
GAAAACATCGTGAGGAAACCGACATGTCGAAGAATGAAAAAGTTCGACGACATGTGTCATCCGCCAACACGCACTTGGCCAGCGTGGTGGATTATGGCCTGTACCCTCATAGGAGGCCCGTGTCCCAGCAGTGGGAACGTATATGGGCTGATGATGAATGATGATGAATTTATTATTATATGTGCTAACTTCAATGAAACTAAATTGTAAATTTCCGAAATTTTAATAAACATAAATATTCAGTTTGCTATGTCACGAATCACGATCAATTAAATACTATAATTAATAAATCACTATTCGAATATAATTACGTTTATATATCGATAATCATGTTCAATAGATATTCATATAAAGACTGTAAGATGAAAATGTCTGTTTATTAGTTGTTTAGGTTGAATAACGTAAGTTATAGTCACAGTTTATAGTCCATTCAATGAAGGATTTATTACTTGCTCTAACCGGATACAAGTCTTGCTAATTTGTATTTTGTTCAACTGTTTTCATATTGTAAAAAAGAGCATAACATAACTATCTTGATAACTGTTTTTAGTCTGTGTTTAAAACCGTTCTCCAGATTATTTTTTATTCGCTCACATATATTCATTTTTGATTTTGAGATATTATCAAATTAAAAGCTTTTGAACATTAAATTTGAAAATCAAAAATAAAAATGAAATACGACACACGTCGACTATGTTATCACTTAATATATTTATTATCTATACGACGATGACCGTTTCTTCTCCTAACAAAGATTAAGCATATATTAACAATTAGTGGCTCGTGGTTTGTGAAATGTTGTTATATTTGCATCACATATACGAAACTCAGATATTTAAACTTTCTCACAAGCGATAGACCTAAAAGTCTAAATATTTTAGTCAAAGCTATTATAATACTGGACTAGTTCGCATGTCCGTTTTCTATTGCGCAAGATTTCGGAAATTTGAGTGCCTTGAATATTTAATTTAGCTAATTTATTATAATAATACAGGAGGTAATAATAATAATAACTTTTATATATAAACGGCAGCCAGAAAGCAATTTCCAAAAAGATTATGTGGGACATGTTATCGCGTAATGAGGTCAAAGAACATCCTGTGCAAATATATTGTATTGCAAATATTTATTCTTAATAGTTGTCAAACTTATAAATCTTCAATACTCATATTCTTTTAAAACACATAAATTTTAGATTATATGATTTTTTTATCTACTTTTTTTACTAAAGCCTAGCCTAGCCTTACTAGAACCTAATTTTATAACCAAAATACCATTTATAAAAAATACATATACCAATTAATTTTTTACATTTAAATTATGTAACAAAATATACAGTACTAGCTTCCGCCCACGACTTTGTACGTGCATCCCCGTTTTTCCCGTTCCCGCAAGAATTTCGGGAAATCCTTTCTTAGCGGATGCCTACGTCCTAACATCTACCTGCATGCCAAATTTCAGCCCGATAAGTCCAGTGGTTTGGGCTGTGCGTTGATAGATCACTATATCAGTCACCTTTGAGTTTTATATATATAGATAGTAAATAATAATTATAATCTTGGTTTATTTCTCTATGTGTGTGTATAGCGTGTGGCGCAAAACTAATTAAAATTCTACCATTTTACAAAATTACATTTAATCTCACTGTAATTTGCTCTTGAAGTAGGGATATCAATTAAACTTATAAAGTTATATGGACATAGTCAATTGGTTCTAGTTTAAATATTCGATCGTAAACAAATAAATATCGATAGCAAATAAATGAAACGATAAATGAGAATTAAAAGATAAACAGAATTTATATCGAAAATTTGTAATCTGCAGTCTGCTGTTTGTAGGAAAGATTCCATATAAGACCAATGAAAGTGAAAACGGGTAATTCACGTATAAAAACTCGGAGCCTATTGTTAATTTAAATGGACAATAAAATTTACAGCCCTAATAAATAACTAGGTATCCAAGATTTCTATCTCACATTTGATTGCTCGTTAAGCCTAGTGTTTAAAAGTCGAAATCCCCCTTTTTAAGCCTAAGTGTAGAGTTGCGAGTGATCAGGCGTCGCGTCGTACCCAAGATCTTAAGGCATTGTCAGATAGAACGCGGTTTATAGCGCGTGTCAGAGCGCTAACCCGACGCCGCGCTATGACTCCATGATATTGTATTGTACGCGCTATTGGCTCTGTCAGATTGACCCCGAATTTAGCACGCGTTAGGGTTAGAGCGTCGTGGCTCTGTTTGACGGTATGTTACCGCAACACAATTCGGCATCATAGCGCAGCGTGAGTTTAACGTTCTGACGAGCGCTAAGAACGCGTACTATCTCGCAAAACCATTACGGTAGGTAGCAATTTGAAGTCATTGCTACCGAGCTAGACAGGACCGGTCCATAAAGCAATTAAGTGACACAGTAAAAGTACCTATTATGTATAATATTTTTACTCGCCCCGACAGTTTGCGTTAAGAAAATTGTACAATCATTTTAAAATAATATCTGGCAATCTCTGTGCAATGAGGTTTTATATTTTCATTTAATCACCTCCGCTGTAGTGTTTGAATTGTTTATTGTATGTATTAAAATTAATTCTATAGATATACTTTCGACGAAAAGAGTCAAAGAAAATAATATGTACATTAGGGTTCAGAACCGGGAAATCCCGGAACCGAAAATCCCGGGAATTCCCGGTTCTTTTGTTAGTAAAATGGAACCGGGAAATAAATTTTGATTCCCGGTTCTTTCGGTTCTTTCGGGAATATTATTTAATACTACTAGTTTATCTATTACTCTTTCAAACTTCTATTCCTACTATCTAATTCATTATTTTTCTTCACTGTAAAACTCTTATTCACTGTTATTTTACTTTTCCACACTTTCTACTGTTCAAAAGTTCAAAACTTTAATGTAAATAGCTCCGAGCTTATAGAAAAAACTCGCGATTACATGGTCGCTCTGTCCCTGCTTCGTGGAAGACTGCCTCTGTACACCCGATCCCTAAAAAAGGCGATCGTTCTGATCCATCCAACTACAGACCTATCGCGATTACCTCTTTACTCTCAAAAGTGATGGAAAGCATCATTAACGGCCAACTCTTGGGTTATTTGGAGGAAAACCAGTTGATCAGTGACCGACAGTATGGCTTTCGCATGGACGGTCAGCTGGTGATCTCCTTCTCTTAACCCATTGTTGGGCTACGGCAATCGAGAGTAAAGGGGAGGCCTTAGCGGTTAGTCTGGACGTTGTAAAATCCTTCGATCGGGTGTGGCATCGGGCTCTTCTCTCGAAACTTCCAGCCTATGGACTCCCAGAGAAATTATGTAAGTGGATTGCCAGCTTTCTTACATCTCGTAGTATCCGGGTGTTGGTTGACGGTACGAGCTCTGTACTACTGCCCGTGAACGCTGGCGTCCCTCAAGGCTGCGTCCTTTCACCCACACTGTTCTTACTGCATATCAATGACATGTTACAAATCAGTAACATTCATTGCTATGCAGATGACAGTACTGGAGATGCTATATATACCGGCCGCCCAAATATTTCTCGAGAACACGTCAATACAAACCGAAACATACTTGTGTCCAATATTGAGGCTCTCCTTGGTGAAGTCTCTGAGTGGGGTCGACAAAATCTTGTCCGATTTAAGCCTGACAAGACGCAAGTATGTACATTCACAGCCAAGAAAACCCCCATTTCTCACAGCTCCCTTATTTGAGAACACTCCCCTAAGCATAAAGCCTAGTATCGGAATTCTTGGTGTCGATATATCTGATGACGTTCAGTTCCGCTATCATTTGGAAGGCAAAGCTACTTTAGCTTCTAAAAAAATGGGCGTCCTTAATAGAGCGAAGCAGTATTTCAGGCCAGGTCATCTCTTGTTACTTTATAAAGCGCAAATACGGCCTCATATGGAATACTGCTCTCATCTCTGGGCCGGCGCCCCACAATATCAACTCCTTCCACTCGATAGCGTGCAACGAAGAGCCGTCAGAGTTATCGGCAACCGAGCACTTACCGATCGGCTGGATTCACTAGCTTTACGACGAGACGTGGCATCTTTATATTGTGTATTCTATCGTCTGTACAATGGGGAGTGTTATGATGAGTTGTTTGAACTGTTACCTGCCGCAGAATTCCACCATCGTTCTGCCCGACACAAGGCAAAGTTTCATGCTCACCACTTGTTGGATGACATTTATTTTTGCTAGTTATTAATTTATTAGTCTAATAACTTTTATTTGAGGATTGAAAAAGTGTGCCCTAAGGATTTTAAGATAAGTAGCTGCCTATTTTTGCCATTTCATTGATAGTAGGTACCTAAATACTTATTTACTTACATATAAATGACAAGTAGAAAGGCTGATTGATGGTGATTTTTATTTAATTACTTAATAAGACTGATGATTAAAGTCTGATTAATGCTAATGTTATTTTTTTAGATTTCTTTGAATTTACAATAAAAATACTAAAAATATTTGATTGTAGTTTACTTTTGACTTGTTGTTAACACACATAACACTTGTTTAAAATTTTATAATACAAAAAACTCCCAAGTCCCGAAAATACCGAAAGAACCGGGAAATCCCGGTTCCTTTAAGGAAAAGTACCGAAATTCCCGGTTCTCAAAAAAGAGACCGGTTCCGGAAACCCTAATGTACATACGTCTAATGTGTTCTACATTAACAAAACGTTAAAAAATTTACATATTCACAACATTTGGATTTTTTTAATACATTTCACGCATTATTAATAAAATAATGCATAGGTTTCTATATCGACTAATTAATTTTAATGTAATTACCTATCTAATGATATCCTGTGATCAACTCTTGCTAAATTCTTTGTATACCAATTACCTTTACCTAAGCGATGTGTATTACGGACTTTAAAAAGTTATGTCAGCTATTTGAGCGATCTTTAGTGATTAGATGAAATCGTGTTACCGCAAAGTCAAGGCATTTTATCGCAGTCATGATCAATACTGTCCATGGCTAGCTTACTTACTATGAGAACATTACTGCATGTTTAAATAAGTTGTTATATTTCATTGTAGTATTGATAAAGAGATTTATTATATTTGTACCCAAACAATTGAATAAAAACAAGATATTGGAATCGTGCGATACAATGAAAGTAAATTTCATATTATAAAAAAGGAACAGATGCATAAAATATCGGTTATTGTTTACAAAAACGTTGTAGCAATCATTTTATCAAGTTATTATACGCATCTAGCTGTATCTATACAAGTAATTCCACAATACGTTGTTGATAAAGAATAAAAAACGTAAATACGATAGCGTCTTATCTTGCTTGCTTTTTAATACCACGTAAGTTAATCTGCCAGTACCAATGCAATAATTTATGCATGAAAAATTGCAACCTCACAATATTAGTTGTAATGTAAGGAGATGAAGATTATAATATTAAAACAACGTCGTAATTTCATATAGAGGATCTAGCTTTATCTACGACAGGTGCGACTAACCATTTATGGTTTACCAACTTTTTTTAAGGCACTCGGAGGCATTTAAAATGTCCTGTACTGCAATGGAGCAGAGTCCAAAATTAATGTGGAAAAAATTGTATGCGAAGATGCGTCGTTCCCATGCCATCGTCGCGTACTGCACGAACTTTTATTTTTTTTAAACAAGTCTACAATAAGATTCTGGTTTTGCAAGACAACTCGTATTATCGATCCTCGATAGTGCATTCTTGATTTTATTATCAAATATTTTTGTTTTAATTTTTTTTTTCGTGACTAGGTACTTATGCCCTGAGAAACATGCAATTAAATTTTTAATTGTTGAATTTAAAGCGAAACTATTAAGTAAATTAATTTCAATGTCAACAAAATAATTACTAATTATGACATTGTATACATATATTATGCGCCAATTATATCCCAATTTCCAATTTAAAATTCGAAATCTTGTACCTAATATCTTCTTAATTATAATTTTATTTTGCGTTTGTTACAACATAAGTGTACAGCTTTTCTATATGACGTGTTAACGAGAATAATACTGGTCAAAATATATTTAGATATTATGTACCTATCTGTAGTCGTATGAAATAAACGTCCCAATCATATGTCCCGAACTATGTAGAGATGCAGTGGGAAAAATGCGGTTTATTTTTTGCTAGCTTGCTTCGCAAAGCCCCTGAAGCAATTACTATAAAAAAAAGTAAATGCCCTCCGTGACTAGGACAGCTTCTTGTGACCTTGACGGCGGCCATTTGCTTTTTTTCGCGCGCGTTCAATGTTGCCAGCATGACGGTGTGCGGTGCGTTCGCTTTTACTTTTTTATTTTTTAAGAAGGCAACTCGTTATGCAACTTCTTTTTTTTTTGTGGAATGTTATCCGCAAATTGTTTGATTTCCTTTTTACTTATGATACTTATTTAATTAGCATTCATTAATTACATAGGTATACAGTACTCCAAAATTAATAATGCGCATTCAGATCTTCGCTAATTATCGTATTTCCAGAAACACCCGAATCACCCCGAATCATTGAATCGTAAGTGCCCTAAACAATGCATTTGCATCTTGCACCTTGTTCGAAAGAAATAGGATTCAATTCAGAGTCATACACAATCGAAAACAATTCGGGCGGTAGGTGACGGTAGCCTGTCAGTCAAAAAATTCAAAAATCCGTCAGTCGTCTTTATATATTGGTGGTGACCGCACGTATTATCTCTGTGTGGAATTATATAGAGCTGCTGTTACATACCCTTCTTAGTTTTGTTTCAAAGTTGAATTTTCTGATAAAATGATTATTTACACAGGTAGCAGATAGCAGTGGGGAAAGTGAAAATTAATAAGAGCATAATGAAAGTTCTGATCATTCTACGATATCAGAAATATAGATAATCCCTGATTCTGTAAATCCTTTGGACTGAGATTTTAATGATTAGATTTCTACAATTTAAATGTAAACCAGTGATTGAAAATCATTTTTTTAAATATAAACTTTGTCTTATTTTAACCTTCCATACATCCATCATTACGCCAGCTTCAGTAAGACACTTTAATAGTTCTAAGTATAGAATTTTCCAAGTAAATCAATACAACAAATATAATATATTCGCAATCGTGTGGCTTATCCTCGCTATTAACTTACATTTAATTATCAAACAAATTTCGTTACTTATGTCTTTTACCGTAAAATCACAATAAAACTCATAATTCGAATAAACTATGCATGAAGAAAATACAACCACTCTATATGTATACATATCGTCTTCGGAGGCTCGGGGAATATGACAGTTGCCGAACAGTGACGAATTTTTCTATGCGCATTATCAGTTTGGGGGTACTGTAATGAGTATTATAATTTAATTCCATTCATAAGTCCCGATATAATAAATTGCTATAAATTAATTAATAAAAATATATGTATTCTCATTGAATAAACATTTTATCTAACAAGAAAAAACATTGTTTACATACACGCAACACACGCACACATGCACAAGGTATAATTATTGGAACATAAGAAGCCCTACGAATGCCTACAATGGCATAACAAGATCTAGGTGAACATAATATAAGCACTAGAGACTAGACTACCTATAATCGACGTTACAGAATACTGTAAACAAATTAGGTGTATTACTGGGATTGAAAATTGATATAATTTGAATCGTATAAAATACTAGCTGTTCCGCGCGGTTTCACCCCCGTGGCTCCACTCCTGTTGGTCGTAGCGTGATGATATAAAGCCTACCTTCCTCGATAAATGGGCTATCTAACACCGAAAGAATTTTTCAAATCGGACCAGTAGTTCCCGAGATTAGCGCGTTCAAACAAACAAACAAACAAACTCTTCAGCTTTATAATATTAGTATAGATTCATCGTCTCTTTCCACTTATAGCACACGTTATATTCAATAAAAGATTGTAGATAATAATTTGAGGCTTGAATAAAGTTTTTTTTGTTTTAAACGTATACTATATAAAAACAGAACAAAAAACAGCAAAATATACCTACACAATTATCTATCTACAAAAAGAGATAATCTTCTCTTTGATTGAGATAAGACTACTTGACGGATTCAATTTTGTTGCGATTTTTTTTCAATGTTTAGATTAGATTCCGATAATATTTATTTACCGTTATTTTCACCATACTTCTGATATTGATGGGACTGATATTAATCTAATAATCAACCTTTGCTCTTATCAATAAAGTTTTCAATAAAGAAAAACAGATTCAATCTAACGCCATATTGAAAAGACATGAAGTCAGAACTTATGTTTTCAAATCAATACACTGAAAGGCCAGCTTAAATCTTGCATTATTATTAATATTAAATATTTTACATAGATTTCATTTTTACAAGTAAATATTATAATCTAGCCAATTCGATTTTTATCAAATCTAGGTACATATTTAAATCTAAGTAGGTATAATTTTTGCAAGAAGTTTTCATTTCGCAAACATGATTAATTGATTATACTGTATTATTACAATTGGCTCATCCAATTTAAATTTTATTTCCACGTGTTAGTTCGTCCGTAAAAATATGTGCACATGGTGAGCCTACAGTTTGGCAAATGACGTATGTTATCAGCAAGCGATAATCCTCTTCCTCAACTGACTGCCACGTTCAGGGGCTTTGGATGAGTTTCGTTATCAGAGCGTTAAGATTATTGACTAAATTCTCAATTAATAGACGCTACCTGAGATGATGCTGAGTGAGAGAGCATTCTATTTATTTTTCGTGTATTTGAAATGTTATCGTTGTAATTTGCATGAAGAAAATAAATATAATTCCATATTATTCTCTAAGGTTAGTTGACATATTTTCGCGAGTAGTGTTTACTTGCACGAAAACTAGAACATCGAATGGTCGAAATTGAATTGAAATTAATATCTCTCACGAGCTTGAGAAAATGTACCTATGCAGGTTCACTTTAAACCACTTTTCTACCCACTGTTATAACAATTCGACGGACTTGAACCATGCACTCGTCCAAAACTTCCAGATCTCCACTGAAGCATCCATTTTTCTATGATGTCGTGACAATGCAGTGGGTACTTACAGTAACATCGTTAGCACCACATTCAAGGGCACAAGTACTAGAGAAACATCTACATTTGACACTCCGCAACATTTAGAAATGCACCTTAGCGTCACACATTTTAGATATTATTTCCCTTATGTCCTCTGAGTTTGTGGCAGATTGAATAAACTGCTTGACATAGTTTCATGTTTCGGGTCAGACGGGTGCCGGTCCCCAGTAAACAAATGCCTGTTACGACATCATGGGTTTGAAAAACCGTCTTCGCCTTTATGTTGATTGAATTTGGTAACACTTCGTATGGATTCCCTTTCATGAAAAACACCGTAATGTGGCGAAAGAATGACATTGATTCAAATTTGAATATATTATGTGATCGTGAATGTAGAAAGGCTATAAATAGAATGAAAAATATACAAGTGGATAATAAAATAGTTGGTGAAATTATAATTTTTATTAAAGACATGTTATAGGTATTGGTACTTTATAGTTGCAGCTTGAAATTGTTATGGATTTAGTAACTCATTATTTGGCATAGTAACTTAGCATAAGCCCTTAAGGCTTTAATAGGGGCTAGCGACCTTGACGACGATTTACAAGGCGGAATCGGGGGACGACCGCGGAATCTACCGTAGTAAAAGTACGTATAAAAATTATTAAAAAGATATTTGAATATGGAATCAAAATTTAAAACAACCATGCCCTGTGTTTCAATTTGATAAACACACTGTAAAAACACTACAATAATTGATGTTATATTGACTTAGCGTTTTGATTTAAAGTCCAAAAATCGACCTCAGTTCATGATTTTTTTCCAAAAAACCTGATTGTAAAATATACAAATTAAAACAACCATGCCCTTTATCATATTAGAAACTTTAATATACATTTTTTTTAGATATGTACATTAAGAATCTAAGAAGAAAAACGGTTATAAATAGAGTTAATTTTCGGTATTAAAAGGGAATTCTACCCGATTCACCTTGATTGTGTTATATTCTTCTTTAATTGTATCCTTTATTGCTCTTTTTAAAAATGTCTTGCTGCTATAATAAATTTATAAGTTTACAGTAAAATTCTAATAAGAACGAGTACGACACATGTAAAGCCTCCTAAAGCAAACAATTATATACTCGTATAACATCCAAATGTTTTCTTAAACTCAATACTGGATACGAAGGATGTTTTCGAGTAGCAAACATAATTTAAACAAAGTCAATGAGAAGTGGGGGTTGATAACATCGCATCGGGCGCCATCTACAATTAACATATGAACAGAAACTCAAGATTCCGTCTTGACATTGTAATCTCAACAAAGCACTGACCTGAGTTATCAGTGATTTTTACGTACAATGAATTATATTTAAAAACCATATTTTCCTTAACGTTATGTGATGTTTAACAATTGAATGTTGGTATATTATGTTTACGGTTCACGAATAATCAATTTACATTTATGTTATCTAAATGTTAAGAAAATACGCGAAAATATAATTTAATTTATTCAATTTTATAACAACGATTGCTACATTTTTGATAAAAACATGGCATTAATGTACAAAAAATAATAGGACACGTGACTTTTAACGTGAAACGTTCAATTGAAACAAATGCTAATTAGTCACTAGTATTTAATATTATTATTCGGTTCTAGTAACGAAATAAAAACACCAAAATATCGGCAATTGCACGTTTTTTCTTGATATATTCAGTAAATTATCATCTCATCAATATGTGAGGGCCAACATTCGGTTCATTTTTATTCCTTCCTCGAAACAGTTGTACGCGAATTAGCGACAAAAGTGCCACACGATTTGAATGAATTTAATAATATGATCCCTGCTAGGATCGGACATAAGAAATTCATGATATTATTATTGGAATAAATTACATGCTTATTACACAAAAACTTAACGTTACGTAAATTTTTTGTGGCAAAATGAAGGCTAACACTCGATTCTACTTCATAGGCATATTTTCTTGTGATTATTTTGAAATTTATTTCGTTAATCTTTTATGTCCTGAGCCTTTAAGTCTTGGCTTTGGCTTCTTTCTTCATTGAATTATAACTTCCGTTAAGAAGGTTTATATGTCGAAGTTTGAAATTTATTAGATAATGTTAAGTAGGTAACTATATAAAAGCTCGCCCAGACAATAATTTTTTAAAACATATTATGTGTATTAAATATTACTCAAGACCTACGCAAAATGATCTTACTATCAATATCATATAAGGCAATTAAAATGTATTATGTATAAGTGACATAAACATAATATTTAAAAATTATTCAGGGTAGAAAAGTAAAATTAAGCCTATTTAATTTTTGACAGAATTGCTCTCGTTATTTAAACGGTTCTTTGTTATAATAGCTACTTACAAAATTATCAACTCAATTAACAACTAGCAAGTACTAATTAAATATGACAAGCTCCGATCATTTCAAGGAATCCTGTCAGAGTTTTTCAAAGCATTATGGTGTCAATCAAAATTAATCAACAAGTATAAAACAAATCGTTTATTTTGTATAATGACTTTAAACGGAAAATTTATCGCATTATCGAATGAGTACTCAAAATTTATTTACCAAACCTTCTATATAAAACGCGATACATTTTAAAACAGGCTTACTTTGTATAGGTACCAATTAAAATATGCGCTACGTCTCAACAAATAAATGTAATGCTCTAAACGCCCACACTAATGTTTGTATTAACGCACACTTGCGGTTTCCTTATCAAACAGAACACACACACGAGTGTGCGTGTGTGCGCGGATGACGTCATGTACGATTGTCATCGCAGTCACGGCTAACGAGCACTCGGTCATCGGACACACGGTTCGATTTTGCGCACAAACGTTCCAAATCATTGTTGATGTTATTCCAAACTTAATTGTCAGCCATGGAGTCTGCCGTACTACTATAGCACGTGGACGAAACTAGTTAACACTTTTGTAAGTTCTATTTAATTTTCCAATAAACAATTTTGTAATCAATACAAAGAGAGTTATAAATCAAATTAAAATAGGTAATATGGTTACATAATTCGTCAGCTAAACAACTTTCGCTTTCACTGAACTTGACATAGGTCAAACGGTTCCATGATGACACTCGAGAAACAAACAACCGAAGAAGATTTTAAGGGCTTGTTACAGAACTGTGGGCTCTATCGCATTGCGGGCACGTTGTTTTTTGCGTATCAGTAAAATTTAGCACTTTTACCTTCCGCAAGAACGCTTGAAGGACAGCCCTCGTTTCGGGTCTCAGGCCTCTTTTTCAATTGGGAAGTGACACGCTTGGCCGCGAGACCTTGCCCCCCTCTGCCTCCCCGGGCTCAGCTGACGTCACCCGCGCCATCTTGCTAGTGACGCGTTGCCTGGCAACCAAACATACGTTTCGCAGACGAGCCGCGAATATTTCATTTGCCTGGGCTTTTTGCTCGTAATTTTAATGCGATTAAATACAAATAGGGATCGTTATTTTCTAACGTTGATGTTTTTACATAATATTAATATTTAAATATACCTTTTACTTACCTTTCCTAATAGTTTATCAATAGGTCACGGTGGAGAGATTACCTAGTACCTACCTACATCTTCCAAAATCCAAGGTAAAAGTCTAGACCGATTTTGATAAAACTTAACAAATGCGAATTGAATCCCAATTAGGTCAAATGATTCTGAAAAAAGTAATTCATAATAAATGTAATTACTATAATAGTATACTTTAAATAAATTCTATAAGCGAAGTGGCGGTGGATGTCGCAAAATTGATTATTTGAGATAATCCTGCTATTGAAATATGATTTCCCATTCTGAAAGTCACGCTAAAAATTTAATAAGTAGGCCAGTTTCTCAAAGAAGCTCTTTTAAAGCTTCGCAAGGCTATAAGCGTTTGATCAGCTTAAAACTGAGAACCAGTAATATTAAATGAGGATCTTGAAACTATTTAAAATCTATATTATGATTACTTTATAGTTTATATTATTATTTTCAGTCATCAAAACTATTTAAAAAATAACTCTATTAATATCAAATAACTACACATGAACGAAAATGTTTCCATTTGTTACGTAAATGTTTACACAACAAATACTTACTTATAAAAACAATACCATTACATGAATATCTCATAATAATTTCATATTATGTAAAGTAGGCATGCGACAAAGCATCGTTTTTGTTGTTTATATAATTATTAATTAGTTAATTACCTTAACACCTTTTTTAATTTAAAATTAATATCTATTAAAGTTTCCTTTAGAAAACAATTAAATACAACAATAGGTACCTACTTACTTCTTACTAGTCCATTAAAACATAACAATTATTCCGAGAAAATTCTCGTATTTATTATAATTTCGAAATTAAAATTTCTCTGATAAATCGTCATTGTACACGTCAATTCTCATCGCGAAAATAATTACGTGCGTTGATTAATTTTTTCAACGTGACGTCATAATATAGACTCGAAGTGCACCCAATAATACGCCTACGCAAATTAACCGAACCTGGACCTTATGTAAATGACAGTTGAATTCATTTTCAATTAGTTTTCACATCGCAGCGTGGGGGTAAACTTTGTTATTTATCCTAGCAAATATTTGTATGCACCCGTTTGACGCCCACTGTATTGTTGTTTAAAGCTTTATAAGTAATTTTGTTTATTTTTCAACAAACACTTTTTGTAGGTTATTAAAAGATTCCGCGAAGAAATAAGCATTCTTTACTAATTAAAAAAATCTAAATCAATTTAAATAAGTTTTATTGCACAACGATGCGAAGCATCAGAGAGTGCTTTACGATCGAAAAATTTTTTTCGCCTCATTTTTGCAGCTATTCTTATTATTATAGCCTTGTTAGTTCACGGAATCAAGATATTTTGCATACTATTGTCGAGATAATTTAATGGAGATTAATCCCATACTTTTTAAAAATTGATTTACTTCAATAGAATTGTTTAGTTACATCACATAATATATTTTTTTTTTAATAATTTTAAACTT
>CAJQZM010027187.1:0-33106 GCA_907164665.1 Colias nastes | reverse complement strand
CGCGCGGCCAGCGGGGCGGGCGACCGGCTGCGGACTGCACGACGATCCAGCTCTACTGCTTCTACTAGCAGGTTAGTGCGGCAACGTCGCTGGACGCAACTGTATAGACACAAGCATGGTATATGAGCGGCAACATCGCTATTGTTATTGTTGAATTCTTAGTACATTCATTTGCGTCCGTCTGCACACTATTGTCGCTATACGGAACTGTAAAGAGCGCCGAGACGAACGTCAAAACGCCAAGGAATAGAATACGCTATCGATAGAAATTGACATAAGCGTATGATGTTTTGCCTAAGGATTCGGTCACCCTACCAACGACACACGAACAAAATTTTCATCCAGTCGCAATTAAATAAAATTGTGCAAAACACAATTAAAAATGAAATTTAAGAATTTCCCGTCGTATTGGTGCTTAGAAAAAAAATTTTTGAGATCAATGGATAAACAAACGGGATTTTCATAGAAACGGTGGCTCCTAGAAAAAAATGTATTTAACCTTTTTTATAGATAATTAGATGATCTACAATTTTGGTTCAGGTGATTGTATGATAAACTTATCGTCTCGGCGAAAATCGCAAAAAACCCTATTTCTTTTTATTAATTGACCTCGAAATTTTTTATTTCCGAGTACCAGAATGACGGGAGATTTTAATATTGATTTTGAACAAATTCCGGCAAGATTGGAATTTTGGTCGTGGTCGTCTTCGTCGTTGGTAGTGTGACCGAACCATTACCAAAAATATCATGAGCTTATGTCAATAATTAGCGTTAGCAGTTTCTATTCCATGACGTTACGTACGTTTGTCTAAAGGCCCAGGTGGTGGTGTGGCAATAGGGCTTTCCGCAGTGTCATTTTTGGGTTCGTTGTACATTCGTTGGCGTCCGTCTGTGGACTTTACGCTGCTCCAGCCAGCCACTGATACGGCTGGCAGGTTTGTTGCGGCAACAGCGCTATTGTTATTGTTGAGTTCGAAGTACATTCATTGGCAACCGTGTGTGTGAGAACTGTACTCCGATCGAGCTCCACGGCTTCTACTAGATGGTTAGTCGTGGCGACGTCGCTTTATGCGTCATTTAAGACTTGTTATAAGTGCGGCAACAGCGCTTTGTCGCAACGCTAAAGTGTGGATCCCGACGTTACTCAGACGGCGTCCTAATCAGCAGCTTAGTGTAGTGTGGTAACATCGCATAAGACAATGGCAAGCTTTTTTTGAAATATGAGGTGTAATGCTACGCTTATTTTCCACCCAGAGGTAATGAAACACATTCTGATTAGTTTTTCTTAACTATTAAGTTTGAGTGTACAAATAAGGAAATCATTGTGGAATATAAACAGATTAAATTTCACATTGTACTTAATTTTTTTTAATGCCTTATTACTATTTTTACTTTATTATTATCTCGTATTAAGTGTTTTTCACTCCTACCAGGGTACGGTCGGTGCGTCGTACGTCACTACGCGAGAAACAGCTCGCGGCGAAGGCGGACGCGCGGGGCGAAGCGAGACTGCGAGAGACGTTCGATTCCGCTGTCGATGATGAGTATCAGGTTTGTAGTTTTTGTTTTTATGTAAAAAGGTAGGATATAGATGTGGTTTTTTTTTTAATTTTTAATAGCTCTTAGACAGTAACGAAAATCTCTCTCTAGAAATGGCTGCAAACACTAGTTTTCTGACAGCTCTAAATGGCTGCAAACACTAGTTTTCTGACGCGCAGCGTATCACAAGCAATATTTGCGTGTCCACGAAAGCAGACGTATGTTTATATGTCTGCTTTCGTGGACACGCAAATATTATAAAAAAATAAAATAAAAGCCGTCCCCTGTAAGTACAGCGCATTTGTCTTAGTAGTCGTTAACTCATCGATAATAGTGCAGCGAAATTCCGGTAGGTGGAGTTGATTTAATATAGATAATTTTTGCATTTAAAATATTGATTAACCCCTTATTGCATGAATTATTAAGGAGATGAAATAAAAATTATTTTTTTGCAAAAAAGTGTTTATTAGACCTTACATTATGAGATCAAATTGAGAAAAAAAATTATTTACTTATATTATAGAAAATATGAAACGGCGCCATATTTGGACTCGTATGCAGTGTTTATTGTATTTTTTCTGTCATATATGGCTTCGTATGCAATTAGAAAAAAGTAACTAATTAATAAAATAAAAACATATTCCGGACTAATTTCACACACACGGTTGCTAAGCCCCAAACTAAACTTAGGCTTGTATCCTGAATGCTAAGTTAACTGATATACTACATATACTTTACATAAATCCTATCCTACTAATATTATAAATGCGAAAGTTTGTGAGGGTGGATGTATGTGTATGTGTTTGTTTGTTACTCTTTCACGCAAATACTACTGAAGCGACTTCAATGAAATTTAGCACACATAATATAGAGGGTAACTTGGACTAACACATAGGATAGGTTTTATCCCGGAAATCCCACAGGAACGGAAACTATGCGGGGTTTTCTTTGAAAACGCGGGCGAGGCCGCGGGCGAAATGTTAGTACTTTATATGGATACCTAAATAACACCCAGAGTCACAGCCAACTTATACTTCGTGAAATTGCTTAAAACTTAAGCGTTTGTCATTATAACATAAAAACACGTTATATTTTTCACATAACGTGAAGGAACGAAATTGGAACAATATAGGCATAGCTGACGGGCGTTCTTCTTCCAAATTGGGTAATGACTAATCCCATCAGATCGTACAGAATCAAAGTATGAAAATCTAGATGTCTTGCAGGAGTTTTTCGTAGCTTTTTTGCGGCAATTGGCGAGTCAGGAATACTGAGGAGACTCCAGAGATGCCGATGTTTCTAAGTTTTTGAGAGACGACCACGTCTTTTGGTAATAAGAGCTTTACCTGACTTTCGCATTTGCTCTGAAACGGCTAATTAAAAATCATACAGCGGCATATAGCATGAGTCTGTATTTATTGATGATGATATGATATTTACATGCTTAGCAGTGAGATAAAAGTGTCCAGGATCGATACTGGAACAATCAGTGAAAGTATCCTTGAATGTATACCAAGCCACATAATATGACATAATATATTTTGGACGGAATCAGACGGAATGCATACGAAGCCAAATATGACAGATTTGGAAAAGTACAAAAAAACATGATTAAAGCAAAAAAACAACCTAACCAAATAATTTACCTTATTTTAGAAAGACTAAAGAATGAAGTAATATTTTTTTTCATGGCTTTACTCACCTTTTTGATATTAAAATCTTAATTTGAAAATCACGGTTTTTTCCGCGCACCCAAACCGTCGCACGCGCTAGACTAAATCTATAATATATCTGATGGATAATATTTACACTGTTTAAATTAATTACATTCCAATTCTCGATGAAATGCTGTTTAAGATGTAAGGTAGTTTTTTTAGATATTGTTTATAGTTAGCCTATAAAAAATTCATGAACTTCGTCGTCCATATATGGCTTTGTATGCGGTAAGGGGTTAATGTAGACAGTGTCTTTATGGATTGCACACAGCAGCATAAAGGTCATCATTTCTTAGGTGAATCGCATAGTAATTCAATTATTTTTGTAATAAAAATACATAAATTCAAAATGAAGTTGGTACTTAAGTAAATAAATAATTTTTCACTAACTATCTGAATGTTTATCGAATGAGAATTTATTATATACTGAAAATCAATAATCGCTCAAGAAAAAAAATTATGCGAAAAATTTGTAAATTGAAAAAACAGTACTATATTTGTCAAATTATGAATAGCTTCATTTCTGTTCTTATCTGCTTTAATGAAGGACCTATATCTATACTGATATTATAAAGTTGAAGAGTTTGTTTGTTTGAACGCGCTAATCGCAGGAACTACTGGTCCGATTTGAAAAATTATTTCGGTGTTAGCCCATTTATCGAGGAAGGATATAGCCTATATATCATCACGCTAAGACCAACCGGTGTGGAGCACTGCGGGTATTCGGGTAAAACCGCGGAGCACAGCTAGGAATATATAGAATGAATGTACATACTTCAATTAACATAAATAGAGATAATTGCATACACTGTTAGGAAAGAAAATGGGTAAATGTTTGAGTATCAATTCTAAACCTCTTGTGCAAATGTAAAAAAATGTAAAAATTAATCAAAATTGTTGATACTTGAAATTGCACAAACAGCTTTTGAAAAACGACACAACCAAAAATTTTAAAAAACCTAGAATAAATAGGTATCTATAAATGTTTGGATATTGTTTTACATAAATATTTATTAAAGTGGTTAATACAAACTGCAGATCAAATTGCTAAATGAATACGTCCCTTTATATTCTCCACCATTATTAGACTGTTGACGGAAGGTTCATTTATAAGGTCGATTCCGTAGATTCGATACAATAGCATCGATATTTTTATCATTCAAGCGATAATTTTGTGCATAACGCGTGTAAACTAGGCCAGCGGCCATGAAAAGGAAACCTGACCATGTCGGTTCATTGGGCATCATGGTCAGATTTTTTAATGTCTTCTTTGAATGGAATCCAAGTTTGTATAGGAAGGACTAGAGGTTTTAACTGGAGAATTTTAGCTGTCAGGATTTTTAACAATTCTTTCGAGATGGCTTTGTATAGGAAGGACTAAACGGTTTTTGAGAATTGCAGCTGTCAGGATTTCCAATTATTATTTCAAGATTTGAATTGATTTGAGATTGAGTAAACTGAAATATTAGAGATAAGGTTTGGAAATATTTTATTCTATTCTTGGAACAATACATTCTCCACTATAAAGAAAAAATATTGGAGATATATTTTATCTCATTTCAAATATACTTGACTTTAATAATGGCGATAATTATCAGTTTGAACGAGACGTGTTACTTTTTATAAAATTTTGATGACTTATACATTTTCCTAAGCACAAGTAAATTTTTGACTGTAAAAAAGTATGGAAGCTTATTTATTGGTATACTAGCTTTCCACCCGCGGCATCGCCCGCGCAGTCAAAGAAAAACTCGCATAGTTCCCGTTCCCGTGGGATTTCCGGAATAAAACCTATCCTATGTCCCGGGGTAAAAAGTAGCCTATGTCCTTTCTCGGGTATCAAAATATTTCTATACCAAATTTCATGCAAATTGGTTCAGTAGTTAAGGCGTGATTGAGTAACAGACAGACAGACAGAGTTACTTTCGCATTTATAATATATTAGTATGGATTAGTATGGATTATTTATGAAGTTTACTGTAACAAAGTTTGATTTATCAATTACGCAGTTTTGACCTCCGCGTCGTCTACCAGGAGCAATGTAGCAAATGACTGACTTCAGACCTGCCTTTTTTCCTAGTCTATTAAATATGGAACGTATAGATTTTCTTTATAAATAAGATAATATGTATTAACCTAAGAAAAAAATATGATTCCCTGTATAAAGTGGCAATATAATCTATATCCTCTTAGATATATTATAGCTTAAAAATTTTGAGAAACTATATTATGCACTTATATGCTATTTTTAAACTAAGCATTTGTCTCGACTCTTCTGTAATCTATACTAATTAACCTCAATAAACAAAAAAAATATCCGCCTAATACACTGAATATATGTATTTGAATATTGTGATTCACATTATAACTTATGTATGCAATGTGCAGTAATAATAAATCGTGCTTTATTAATTATGATTTATGGATGAGAAATTTTGCATCGTGCTACGAGATAACTCATACAAATTTCTTGGAATGCCTGAACACGCATAATATGTAATGCTATGTTAATCAACGTTCGTTTCAATAGTATATCTGAATGGATTTTTAGGCCATCCTCAAGATAGTATCTCTGTTGTGTAATTGTTATATGCTTTTTGTATTAATCTGTTTGTTGGAGTAATTATTTTTAGAAAAATCATAGAGCAGCATTATGCTCTAGGAAATGTTACTCAATCGATGCAGGTTGTTTTGGAGCATGTATTTAATTGTCATTTCCTGTTTATTTAGACTTTCCGATTGACCGAGAATGAGTTCAGTCTCAGCTAGTATTT
Organism: Colias nastes; assembly: GCA_907164665.1. Classification (NCBI taxonomy): domain Eukaryota; kingdom Metazoa; phylum Arthropoda; class Insecta; order Lepidoptera; family Pieridae; genus Colias; species Colias nastes. The sequence goes on along the minus strand of CAJQZM010027187.1, from coordinate 27,078 downwards.
TTTCTAAGGAAATTATCATAATTTAAATTGTCTACAAATATCGTAGAATAGCGGTACCACGGTTATGTTTATAATAATATTGCCGTGACAGTCTCCATTTTTTAATTAACTTTTAATAATATATTAAGTAAAATTATTAATAAGAAAGAAAGAAAATAAATACATTTATAACAAATAAAAGCGAAGATAAAACATACACAACAAATAGTTCCATAAGTCACCAACCAAAGTAGATACCGAAAATATATTCGATCATTGTTTTTCTATTGTCGTTATACTAAATTAGTGAACTGCGGTTACTTGAGAGTAATAGATTTTTTGTGTTACTGAATATTTTTCTTGTTTTGATAAAAAGTTTTCCGATTTAGCGTTAAATTAAAAGTTTTAATAAACATTTTTAAATTCAGTCGTGCTGTTTATATAAAGACGAAATGAACGGTATACGAACGGAGTAAAAAGAGTTATTAATTTTACCGGTACTTCGTTTTTAGGTTCAAACTAGAATTGGTCGTTGTCAATGTTCATGTTTCTTTTAATTTAGCATTTTAACTTTGATTAAAGGAACCATTACTTTTCTAAAGTGGGGTGCTTTTAATTAAAATAATTTACATTTAGCTTAAACGAGCGAATGCTCATTCTAACCCCACCATGTCAAATTCTTTCAGTGTTAACAGACGTAGAGCTTCTTTCGTTTTTCTAAGTGCGTTCGAAAAGATTCTATGCAATGTTCTAATACTGAACAACACTGAAATCTGAATACGAGTTTTCGTTTACACTAAAAGATCACGAAAGAATGCTCTTGCTCTAGCTTTAGCTCTATGTTCGTTTGGTCTAAATGCATCGTAACATCCGTTTTTGGGTATGTGGAAATAGTAAAAACGGGAACCAAACAAAAGTTTAATTTTCTGTATCATTAAACACGGTGTATTCATGGAACTAACGTGTTTGTCTATTTCCTTAATCCGATAATTATTAGAAATGTCTGTTAATCTATTATTACGAGTATGTGGATATAAGAAAATAATGATATTTAATAACTTGATAATAACAAGTAGAACGGACATATGCGCGAGCAGCCATTGAGATCGGGTACAAAACTAATTGGCAGAAAGTATTTACTGCGGCCCGACTAAGCTTAATTGCTATTATTTTAGCAGAGCACTCTGCAAACCATAGATCTTATGTGTGCGATGTTGTCTATGGGCCGATAAAGGTCTGAATTATGACGTTGCTGTATGTGAATAAATTATAGGTTCATTTGTTTTATTTGTATAGTTGCGCGTAAGCTTAATAGAGATGACGTAGATGTATATGATGAACAACATACGTATATTGTATTTTGTATATTATGGACATTGTTGGTAAAAAGTTTTTTTAAATATACTTAAGAGATAAGAGAGATGGATAAATGAAACATTTCGCCCTGAATTCAGGATGTTATTTATCTATTTTTAAAGTACAGATAACATCTAAATTCTAAACCAAATGGAATGGATTGTAATTCCAAGACATTTCGTTATACGCATCTAATGGTGGTATGAGGAAGTTTTCAATTATACCGTTAATGTTTATTACTGTCACTCATTCTTCACTAATAATATTAATTATATGTTGAAACCATAAATCGTAATCATTTGGCATTAAATGCATGTGCAAAAATTCCTTTATCATAATAAATAATATTCTCTGTAAACGTTTTTACGCTGGCCGTACTTTCTCTACTTTCAACGTCAGTCCGGATAATTAGACGTACTTAGATAATTAATTTTACACCTTACATGTTTGTCGGTTCACTTTGAATTACCGTATTTGGTTCTAACTTGGTTCTAACTCGTTGTTTTTGTAAGTACCATGACGGTCTTAGCAATTTCTTTAAAAATTCGCTTCTTCGTCTTTATTTAGATTTTACACGAAATTAAAGTGCAAAATCAATCTAAACGATGAATATATGATATGATAATGGAAAATAATTATAAAATTATAGGTTTTGTTCTATCTAAACCAAATCTGCGGATTAAATCTAAACACTCGAATTAAATCACGAAACAGCGTTAACACTTAACACGTTAGTTTCAAAATTCTCTCCTTAATTACCCACAAATAGCGAATCTATTTGATATATTTATATATCTCATTATTATTAAATGTTAATTTCGTAAGGAGTTATGAAAAGCGCCGGGGCGCTGTAATCGCGAGCGGAATCCCGTTCCGTTGAACGCATCGAACTTCAATCGACGTTTTCTTGCGATTTCCCTCTAACGCTTATCACGCACGCCGCCCGTACGCGGCAGACGGTTTCAGAACTGAACTTATACGCGCTGCGCAAAATTTATATTTTTTTTAAATCGCGCCGCGCAATTTTTTTTTTTTTTTTTATAAATATAATGCATTATGATATACTCAAGTGCTAAGTTTGAATGTGTTTGTGGTAAAGTGTTTTAGTGTGCGTGCGTATTTTTCAAACGAAAATGTCGTTGGATATTATGTTTTTGACGAACGATAATTTGCACCGCGGCCGCAGGGAGCCAGAAGTGCTTGGTCTTAGATATAGGGTACGTTTTTATGTAAAAAAGGAACACATATTTTTTCCGAATTCAATTTCCAGTAGTATAGTTTAATATTGATATAAATGTATATTTCAATGTTATTATTTGAAAATTTGTCAAAATTCCTAGACCGAAACTTACGAGAGCAAATTTTAATTCATGATTATAAAATAAAAAGTATAAATTCTTTTAGAAAGGAAATAATTTTCCAACCATCCGATATCATAGTTTTCAGCGTTTTATTAATTATAATTCCTTAACGAGTAATTAAACACATACGTTAATTATATTTATAACGGAGGATAAAATTATTGTGTCTAAAGTTATTTGTGATTGAATGAGTGTTTGTGTCATTGATAAATATACACTATGATATCAACTTTTATTTAACTGTTTACTTTTAAATTGGTTCATCATTATGTTTCGTTATTTTGAAAATATATTCTCATAGTAATTACCCATACCACGTGTAGGAACGTAGAACGTAGTAATAATATGAAGAGATTTTTTTTTACTTTTTATCTTTGGCATCACTATGTGTATTTTATGTACTTACAAGATTTCCTTGTATGTACAAGTGTTGAAAATCTGTTTAATATAAGCATTCTATAAATATTAACTAGAATCTCGTACTTTTGTGATGAAAATAAGTGAGTATGAATAAATTATTATAAATCTTCGAACTGAAGGGTTCTGAAAACTTCGTATATGAAAAACATTTCTCGTCTTTACGTATTTAATATCATCCAAATCTAAGAATAAATATTAAGGAATATGTACTAAATAATGATCAAACCTTGAAACTATATACGAACTACAAAGGCTCATCAGTCATCTCGCTGTAACATAATATATGATCTAGTTTGTTTGCGCTATATTCCAAACATTGGCTTTGGTTCATCTCAAACAAAATATGATGCAGTTATTTATGTAGAAGATTAGTTTTTATCGCGATTTATAATCCTTGTGACCTTAGTCTATAGTTGTAAATTTTGTAAGATAAAGTTTATGGAGCAATTTGTCTTTTCTCTATTATAATAGTGCGGTTTTTTATAACACTTTTTGAAGTAATTTTTGATATATCGAGACGCATTAATTAATCTTACTTTATTTGTTAGTCGTGACTTACTGCGCTTAGTGTGTGTGCTAGTTTTGTCAAAATAAATAATATGATCTTGATTAATTTCACAGAAATTAAAATCGTATTAATAAAACAAACAATATTGACATTTTAATCGAAGTCTTGCCGTTTCCTTACAGTGGTTCTGACCTCTATACTAATAATAGTTATCAATGCAATGTTTACTGAAGCGATGGATGAACTTGCTTTTGTTCATTTCCAGGGTTTGGCGAACGGCGTCGACAACGATCCGAACACAAGTCTATCAGCTGACATATCCAACACGAGACTGTCCATCAGTTCAACGACCTCCAACCAGAGCTACGACTCTGAGAACGTCGACTACGCCGTGCCCAAACAGCCCTACCCGCGTACACACCGCACGAACGACATCGACGCGAACGAAACCCCGTACGGCCAGCCGAAGATTACGAACCCCCTGTTCGGTGTGAACGCGGCCTCGCACTACTCGCCGGCGCCCATACAGACCATACAAGAGAACGATGGTAAACATTACGAACGAACTCTGCCCAACGGTGTAAGGAAAGCACCTGAAGGCCAAGACAAGGAGGCGTTCAAGAACGAAGACCAGCTCGATGGTAGGAAAGAGGTGGTAATACCAAACCAGATTGCGATCGCCGACGGCAGTACGGCGACGTACACAACAGACAATAATGGTAAAATCAATGTTCATGTCACCGTCATGATTAACGCAGGTAATTATATGCATCCTTACGAACATTTTGCACTATATGTAAATTTGCACATGTATACGTTACGGCTAAACGCCTGTGTGGCTCGATCTAAAACAACATAATAAAAAGACTATATAAAATGCACTTAAAAATTCATACATTTGCTTATAAGCAAAACATTTATAAATGTTATATTGTTTAAAAAAGCATGAAATTTGATATAAGACCTAGCCACACCCATCGAATATGAAGTAGCCGTAACATATAATATATAATTGATCTAACAAATTTTGCACAGTTTTATATATAGAAGGGATTGACAGCGGAATAGTGAGGGCGATAATCTTGAGGATGCATATTGGAGGCAAGAGGTCTCTGAATAACTGTAGAGTGTAGATGTCTAGTGTTCCTTACTGTGATATCGTTTAGTTTCGAGTAGTTAAATGTATAGAGATAGTGCTATGTATTGTCCGATAGATGGCTGTAGTGTCGTTTCTTTCCTTTCCAAAAAAAAAAATGTCAAATCTTCTGCATGTTTTCACGCCACGATGGATTTCCATCGCGTCTTAAGTAATAATTGCGTAATTTTTATTGCTTATTTTACTTTCGAACGTTGGCGTTTTTATGAAAATCACTATTTATGTCCATTAAATGCACGTGAAAGTGTATACGTTGAAACACATTCCGTCACAGTTGTGCATACATCATTGTAAATAGTGTTGTTCTAATTTACATATTTGCAGACTATATTCTTCTTCTTTTGATTTGCTGTACACGTGGCCTTTATCTGTTTTATATTTGTTTCATACTAGATAATTAACATTTTATTTAAATATTCAATTTTAATCATTCACGAACATAACTTATTTTTAACAATCAATATTACAATTATATTTTATACATCACAACGCACCATTTTTCATTTAAACAACAATAAAAACACCAATTATAACAAACAATTCATCCAATTACAGGAACGCTAGCGGATTTGAAGAAACAACGCGCCCAAATAAGAACAAACGGCAGTCCAATAGAGTCTTGTATGAATTCAAATAACCACAGTCTAACTTCGATACCAGAATCGAAACAGGAACAAAACTCAGTACTAACGCCTAGTACGGGCGCAGTGCCAAGGTTTTCAGGGCATACGAGCGATGTCGTCGGAGATACTAAGTCTCATCGGTGCTGTATAATAATGTAATTAAAAAAAAAAAAACAGATTTCAAACTGATGGTACTGAACGTTCTATGCTCTGTGGTCTATGGCTTTTATTATCTGTAAATGTTGTTTACCATGTTTTTACTCTGTGACCACAGCCTATGGCAGCTTTTTTGTATAGATGATTCCCTTGACGTTAGTGTAAAAGACTTTAACCTTTTATACTCTCTGATCTATGGTTTTTATAATCTGTTAAAAATGTAAGATGCGCTTTTTATAGTCTGTGGTTTATGGCAGCTAATTTTATTAATCTGTGTTTGAAAAATGCGTGATAATTGTTGTTTGTTGAATTCATTGACACTTCAAAGATATATTTTATTTTAAAAGTGCAACCGTCGATTCGACCAATTATAACTTTGTGCTCGTAGTTCTGTAATTAAAAAGAAATGATTGGATGTAAAAATTTTCTTTGTACAAATATACTAAATAGCTATTAATTTTTCTGTATATAAATGATTCTGTTTTCAGGAACAAGGCCTATATATTAGATTTTCAATATAATAATTTCCTTCTTAAATATAATTCAATGTCCAAGATTCACTATACTCGGTACAAAGTTATATCTATCGAATCGCGTATTGCTATAATTTTAAATCGATTGTATAAAACCGATTATTATCGATAGAAAATCGATTTGCCGATTGAAAAATTGCCATTATCTTTCGCAATGTGCTTAGCATGTGATAGTTTTGTAAGATGGTTATCGTAAGGATTATGGTTACTATGTTATAATATTCGTTAATATTGTACGAGAAATTATTGTGAATTTTATGAACCTTTTCCCTTAACGAACATTCCAAACTGTTTTTATATGTTGAATTCAGTTGAAACGTCATTTTGATTGTTGAAGTATCGTTTTTATTAACTTTTAGATTAGATTTTTCAATCGTTGGTTAAAACTTATTCATCGAATAATGTATTAAACTACCATTTCAAAAATGTATTCTAATTGTCCGTATTTGACAGTTTACAGGTGACATTTTAAAATGTTCGTGTAATACTTTATTGGGCGGATAAATTTTAACCAAGGATTGAAAAATCGGCCCATATATGAAAAAAAGTTTTGGGTGTGAGAAGTGCCTGGAAATAACTAGTGTGATATATCGATAAAGGGATTGAAACTATGTAGTTAAGATATTACGACTTACGCGTGCATTGTTCAGATGGGTTCATGTTATCGAAACTTTTTCCAATTTCATTATCACGTGACCTGATTTATATTATCTGTTGAATATTTCTTCCTTAGGAAATTTTCAAACAAGATCCTTATGTATATAATTCTATTAATTTATATTCGTGTTACGTATACAATGCTTCCTTATACATTATAGTTCTTAGAGTTTCGAAACTTAAGACTGGAATTGTTGTGTATATATTATTATTGAATTTAATAATAAATGCGTAATAATATTATAATAATTTATATTCGGAACGAGGGATATAATAATTTCTCCAAACAACTGTTTATATTTGAAACGGTTTATAATAAAAGTTAATGAAGAGTAGCTCTAATAAAACGCAGCTACGGTTGATGCAAACGAGGGGGCCATTGCATTGTACTATTTTGTTTTCAAACAAAAACCCCATTACACGGTAGACTATTTATTGTTTTACAAATATAATTCTAATGTCATCGTTTAGCTTAAATTTTATATGTATATTCTTTAACCTCGCGCAATATAGCTGTTATATTCATTAAAACTTCGTCGATTATACTCTTGTGTGTGCCAATTATTGTCATTATATTCTTTACATGTTATCCTGTTTTGATGGTAACCCTTCCAATTCGTGAAAATATATGTAAATATTGTAATTATTACCTTGGTGTTCAACATAGCTTAGTATATGAGGTGGTTTGATGTTACATAGAGATGTGTGTTCTTGTTTATTGAATAAAATTAATACTTAAAAATAAGATATTAATATTAAAATTTCACCGTCACGCCACCTCGGCATCCTTAGTGAAAAATGTCAAATCATTCCATTGTTTTATAATATTTATGTACAATACTTTTGGAAATGTATTTATTAGATTAAGTTTCATCCAGTAATGAGTAAACCATTCGTCCATATCATAGTCATTAGGATAAATCATCGATTACTTAAGAACTTATGGTACTTAAGAAGTACTTAAATTTGTATTAATCTATCAGGTGTTAACATCAAGCAATACGGATGGCCTTACGCTAGCACAATATGGTTGTTTTTTTTTTTTACAGTATTATTTTATAACGCATTTTAAATAATTTGTGATAGCTTATTTATTTCATCGGACCCTAAAGCATTTATAGATATCGATAAATTTATTTTTAATATGAATAATAACGGCGCAATTGAAACAATATTTATATTTTAAAGGTATATTTACTGGTTTTAAAATATTATTGAAATTATGTTTGAATAAAGGAAAAAATATGTAGGTATATAAAGAGCAGTGAACATAAAGTATGTGAGAAATATTTTAAATTATTATATGTTTAGGAAGTCATATCAGTGCCTCATAAATTCTTGCCTTAAAATTGAAAAATGTAATTGATTTTCCTTGAATACTCAGAAGTTTATATATTATGCAATATGTTGAACAAAGTACGTTTTAAACATATAATTATTTTGATTGGTCCGTGTTCGTGATACTAAAAAAATATTGGCCATACGAACTTTTTATTTCGAACTTCTTGAAAGCGGTTTTAATATAGCCGTATAGATTCATCTGTAAAATATAAATTAATAAAAAGAATACGTAAAATACTTAATAGAATTGATTATAAAACTGCACATAATATAGTCACAAAATTTATTAACTTGCCAGTTTTTCTTGCCTTGACTGTGACCAAGTTTTCAAATTAATCCTAAAATATTTACAATTTTAACCAGAAAATACTTTTAAATCACAAAATTTTTTTGTTTTTAGTAGAATTTTAAAGGCACAACACTATGGCCTAGACCAGACGTTTCTAAGAGATATCTAGTTATTTTGTCTAGCTCAAAAGCATTTTTACTATCCTAAGCGGCACTATCACCTTTAGAGTATCACTGATTTAAAAAAAGTTGACTATAAAATCTATGTCTACCATTTTTAGACCGAATATGAAAACTTTTTAATTCATAACTTATGTCTTTTTGGAGTTATTGTAGATAAGAGCATATGTGTTCCCCTTGATATACTAGTAGGATATAAAAATATTGATTCTGAGAAACGACTTAATAATCGGTTATATTTGATACTTGGGTCAAATATAACACTCATTTTTGATGTTATTTCAGCCCCTGTCTAAAATATTAAACAAAATTATATGATAAGGTTGTATCAGTTATTTTATTCAGTTAGTGCGGTGTTTTTGTCGTTATACTTTCCAGATATTGTGATCCTATAAAATTATTGTATTAATGTGAAATGAAATAAATATATATGTATTGTTTAGTTTTAGTGTCGAATTCTGAATGGTACTTAATTTTGAGGCGGTTTACCTTCATTGTCTTGTATACAGTGTATAAATGGCATGCCATAGCATACTATTGTATGGGCTTTCGCCTTTACGTGAAGCAACGTACAACGAAAAAAATCTTGAAAATGCCTAAATTTTAATAGCAATAATATGTTCAGGCATGCCTTAAGAATATTTAGACACGCCCCAAAATTAAGTACCGTCTAAGTGTTCGGAGGTAAGGTCTACTACTGTTTAAAAGTCACTATTTGTATGGTACAAATGTTATCCCTTGTATAGGTGTCTACATCAATGCAATTTTATACTGTTGTAATAATAATTTCTCCTTTGCTCATAATAATTTACATATTTTATTTATATTATCTTGTGTACTTAATGACGTTTAAGCAGTAGTTTTATATATTATTAATCGTGATTCCTACTTCCTAAAATGTGAAAATAAATTTGTTATTGAGATTATACTTTGTTTTATTTGTACAGCCCAAATATAGTTAATCAATTCTAATGGAATATTATCTGGTAGAAGTCAGAAGACCTATACAGCATCGAACGGTGTATTTCAGACCGGGTTATTTTTTTATATTAAAATGTCAAGGTTAAATTAAATTCTTGTTTTTTATTTGGGGGTGGCCACGGTTTGTCCCATATAATAATATTGCACCTGGCCTAAAGAGTAAAAAAAAATAGTAAGTACATAATTATTACTACGCTGTCTACGCTATAGAAATGCGTACTTACATAGAAGACTACATAGTATATTATAAACAAAATAAACATAGCACCCACGCAATGAAGCCACATAACTAGGTACATATGTCCGTCTTCTCCACTATCGATTGACTAAATCTCATGAATTTGGATTATTGATACCGTATAATATCTCGATTATCTATAATTTACGTTTATTTTATTCTACCGATAGTTATATTGAATATCTATTGGAAACCAATTGGAAAGCTGATGCGTAATATTATTATTATCCATTTCATAGTTCAGTTTTATAAAAAAACTTATTTTATTAAACTACTACTTTGTCTTATTTATTTGGTTGTACATCATAATAAAGCACACAGTGATGTCGAAATGAAACTACGTCGCCAAAAGAAAATAACGATCAATAATGGTCACGTGTTTATTGTACAAGTAGGTACATACAAACAATTGTATAACGTTATTCTAATTCCAGACACCTTGGTTACATAAACAGTATATTTATTTTGACCGCTAAAATATGTAACTTCATAGTTAAAAGTATATTCGGGAATACCAATAATTATACTCTTCGATCATCAATCGAGAACACAGTCAATTAATGACTTCCATGGGTCTTCTGGAGACTGAAGTTAGTATATAGGGATTAGGTAAGTACATGATCATAGTTAATTCACTAAAAATAGGTACCGAAATAAATAAAAAAAGACGTGTGGCACTCGGGGACTGCCGCGGTAAAGCTATTGCATGCTATGCCTTCAAGCCACACCTCCGAGCCCGTCGGAGTGGGGAGCGTGAGGTTTTTTCGTTACGGAATTTCTGGATTCGGTCCCCGCGCTCAAGGCCCGCGATAGAAGCTATGCAATAGCTTAAAAAAAATTATGATAACTACCGAGCACATGGTCCGTTCTAAATTGGATAGAGCTGTAAAGAAAAAGCTCTATCAGTATTTTTTTGTACTACCTTTATTAACACAATATAATGTTTAGCACATACGTATAAACGTTAATTTCCAAGTATGCAGAATTTGAACCTTGGAAGAGTAAGAAAAGAATGATGTAGGATTGGCCAGAATGAAATTTGCGTAAGTACCTAATAGGTACGTAGGGACTTTTCTTTTGGCTCTACTACTAGTATAGTACCTGTAGCTCTTGCTTGCAAAAATGTAACTCTGGGAATGTTTATAACTTTATATTATTAATAATTTTCATATTAAATCATAAAATAGCCATAAATACAAAACATCCCTTAACACCTCACCACCTTAGTTAATTTTGCCGTCTACCAGGGGTTCCTATCCTGATAGTCAAAACCTTGGTCAAAACAATAATAAGACGTTATCGTAATCGCAATATGGTTCAAAAAATGATGCATCTATTATTTTTGAATGAATTAATTAATTATAGAGCGGTAGAGTCACTCTAACACTCAGTGACTCTACTGCTCTATAAGTAATTTTATTTGAATTTTACTTTATACATTACGTTTGAAAATAATAGTAAAGATTACAATATTAAGTATAAGCATAAATTCAGAAAAAATATTATTACAATATAGTCTTGAGGCTCTTATCCTAAGCTCTTATCTATGATAAAGTTTTTATCTTATTAGTTTGTATATATGAATACCATTGTACCCACACCATATTATGACAGAAAAAAAGAACTATTGATTGGCAGCTATATTGATTATAACCAAATATTTGTATTGTAATAATAAAAGGTAGAGTACATGGTAGAAACAAGATATAGCGTAAGCAAAACACTAATTGCATCATTTAATTAATCACCTGCCAATTTTTATCAATTAACAGAGTTACATAGGCCCATAATAGGCGCAGTGCTCAATCACAATAACTGTATGGAAAGTTGTCACCGTTACTATACATTTAGCACCTAGCCCAGTCAAGTCTCTTATTCAGCATTATTGTGTTGAATTTAGTAGCGCATGTGTGTGATTGTTGTAAAAATACGGCGTGACAATAGAAAATATTGCGGTTTGAAGAACACTGCGGCATTGGCCATTGATATTTGATACTTGACAGTGTTCGCCGGACCGCCACAACGTGCAGACGTGTCGCGGCCTCACTCCACATACCCCAGACATACACGCGGAGCAAGCACAATCCGGGAAATACAAGGATATCAACAATTGTTACACACGAAACAAACCAACCCGTGTATGTTGCGATTTATCAGACAAATCTGCACCATGAAACCACCGACAAACGTAAGTCCTTTTTTGTAACCTGCTTTTTGCTTAATTGCTCCTCATCAACGACTTTTCTCGGAAATTTTCTTATGCAACATTTATTAATTTAAAGGAATGGTGTAAGTAGTCTTATAACTTTCGTGTGAAAAATGTTATTGACTCCTCTACATTAAAAAAAAATGTGAAAAAACAATACTTGTAAATTAAAATGTTATACTTAATCACTGTATGAAAACAAACATGTTTTTTTAAATTAACAACAACAATTTGCTTTGTTCTATAATTTTTTTTTTTTTAATATAAAGTTTACGGTAGAGCTTGTTAAATAGGTAATGATCTTATTATCGCCCAAAGGTAATGAAACATTTTGCGATTGAAATCAGAACACTGAACTTATCGTTCAGTTATTTTTTGCGGATGTTTTAATGTATATTACGTTATAATGGCGTATATTTTGGTAGTTATGCATGATGTAGAGTCTGAGAAGTTTTTGTAAGTTAAAAGGCTCATTAAAAAAACATAGAGCGTCCTATGTAAAAAATCATTTAAATATTTACATACACTAAGAATCAAATAAAATATAGATTATTTCATAGCTATTTATCTGTTTATAGGGTTCTAAGGTGTCTTCAATATCATTATTACATTAATTACAATATGTGTACAATCTGCTCACATAAAAAATTAAGATTCTTTTTTAGTGTTACACGTGAACAGCCAATAAACCTCGAGGGAAGTCAACGATTTTAATAAATAAAAATAGATTTATCACGTGTGATTGATCAAAGTACACACGTATCAATTTAACTGATTGATTCGTCGATATTATACAATGTTACACTGTCAGTTCCAATTAGATTCTTCAGTTATAAATAAAAGTTAGAAAAAATGCGACGAACTGTTTGATAAACCTACTCAATTAAAGTTTGAATGAAAATTAGGGAAGTTTAATTAGAGTAATCCATAATAGCTTCATTAGTAGTTAATTTGTTAAGTGTTTTATATCTTAAGCTTATATGTGTATATTGTATACCACAGATAATATAATACTATACTAGTATTGTATAGGTACTGAAGACATTCCCATTCACTTTGATGCTTATCTTCAGTTGGCGGCAAATAGTCTCGTCAGAGTAGATAGCGTAGCTGTAGTCTTACAATTTTGCTGAAATTATCTTGGATAAAATATCTTATGAAATGTTATTATTGTTAGTACATCGAAACCACTTTTATAAATAAAATCATTGTCATCAGTGATCAGTATAGATATTTAGAATTTTAGGATTCGAAACAGATTAACTACATAAAGCACTTGAAGTTAGGTAATTACTTCATAAAAAGATAAGACCTTGCAAATATGTAAATGTCAAATAATATGTACAAAATATTCATAGATATCATTAATAAACAAGAAGAAAAAAAAAACAGTAGAAAATATGCCAAATATCAATATTTATAATACCTATCATAGAGGTGATGACTCTACATTAGTGAAATCGTTGCGATTTATAAAAATAAGCTAACGGGTGATGGTAATATCAATTAATAATCATTATTAACACACTCATAGTCATAGTAATATTATTGAATAATTTATGCGTAGTTTATGATATAGAGGTCTCTCGTGATAACTCGGAAGAATTTTTAGATAATGGACCTTAGAGAAAATTAATAAATATCCCGATAATAATTATGACTCTATAGTGTTTATTCATGGGTGATAAGTAAACAAAGGTATCTTTGTCGTATTTGATAAGTAATATGACCTTATATATTAACTTAACTGACAGGTCAAATTGACTGCGCCATTATAGGGGATCCATAGTAGTTAAATACAGTACCATCACTTATTGTTTATGCATAAATTAAAGTACAATATCAGATAATTAATTAATGAGTAATAATATTAAGTATGATGATTATCTAATCTAAGTTTTTTAATTGAAACGTACACGTACCTAAAGATACATCCAAATATTTTTAAATTAATATTGTGATTTCGAATCTCGATATAAAGCCGAACCATTGCCGAAAATTATATGTTTTTTGAAACTGGTTTAAGTTCAGTTTAAATTATAAACAGGTAAGGGAACTTTGGGCCGTTGCAAGTTTTTAAACTTTTTAATGGTAGGTAGATAATGACTGGAAAATATTAAAAGTTCCTAAAAAGGCAGTTTATATTTTTATTTAAAATATGTAAGATGAAAATATTATGCTGCTCCTGCCTCTAAAGTCATCATTATTTGTTGAGTATATATATGTAGAGATTAGATAATTTTCTAATAAATTATTAAAATCCATACTAATATTATAAATGCGAAAGTAACTCTGTCTGTCTGTCTGTCTGTTACTCAATCACGCCTTAACTACTGAACCAATTTGCATGAAATTTGGTATAGAGATATTTTGATACCCGAGAAAGGACATAGGATAGGTTTTATCCCGGAAATCCCACGGGAACGGGAACTATGCGGGTTTTTCTTTGACTGCGCGGGCGATGCCGCGGGTGGAAAGCTAGTATATGTATATATTATACTACCTAGTTATACAGCTGTAGTCGATATACCCTATGATCACAAACTTAACAAACAAACAACTAAACAAACAAACAAACAAACAACAAAAACCTGACAAACAAACAACTAAAATTGTTAGGCTCTTGACGAAATATATCTGATATACCAGCTATCTAATTTTATTAACGTTAGCATGAAACATGGTTTTAGTATAAAACCAACGTATTACGTATCATACAATTCTTATCAACATATCCCTTATAAATTATGTTTCCAAACAGGCCGCTCTGCTGCATGATGTCGACATTCCAACGAAGAAGGCCACCTTCGGAATGGGGTGTTTCTGGTCGAACGATTCCCTGTTCGGAGTCACACCAGGCGTCATACGGACTAGAGTCGGCTACTCCGGTGGAACTACTAAAAGCCCGCATTATAGAAACATGTAAGTTTATTTATTTTTACCTTACTAGCTTTTCGCCCGGCTTCGTCCGTTTGGCTAAAACCTAATAATTAATTATATACTGAAACCTTCCGTAGTTTTACTGGGTGTAGATCTAACCATGTACATACAGATAGACTCGGGAAGCGACTTTGGTAGGAAGTAGGATTTAATTTTGTCAGTTATCGTCTCAGTACGATATAATTAAAATAATTGCATTCTTATGTGGTGTGATCATTGAATGTTATCAATTTACCTAGATAAGAGATATTATGTGAAGTCATGTCCTATCAAGGTCCTATCTTTTTACGAGTCATTTGGCAGACTGATTAGACAATATACTAAGGTACATCTTTATCGTGTAGTCTATAAATATTGCATGAAATTTCTAACGCTGTAAACAGAAAATAATTTTTGTTATTCAACTGACTTATTCAAAAACTGTTTATATAAATGCATTTAAGCCATTATAAGTAGGTAAGCGTTTACAAAAATAAAACAATAAATTCTGAAGCGTTTCCATTTCTCCAAAAAATGCTGAAACAAAATGGCTCCAAATCATGACCACATCATGACCCAGGATGTAATTTGTTGCCGCGAAACTTCTACATATTTTTATCTATATGTGTTACTTATAAAATACAATATATTTGTGCTTTTTAAAAATGAGCAATTAACATGTTACATATACATTTAAACAATATACATAGACATTTAAAAGTATAAGTATATCGCAGAGCTTTTCATTTGATAGTCGATAGAATAGATGAAAGTAAAATTAATTTATTTTTGTTATATTTATAGAGTACCCAGACTGTAAATTATTTTTGTCAAGGTTAAGTATTTTATCGGTGTTTTAAATAAATTTTGCTAAGTGATTCAGCGTTAATGCGATTTAATTATATAATATGTACGCGTGATTTTAGTTTGTCTTGATGATGATAGCATGATATCTCATTTGAAAAATCATTAGTCATGAATTTATTTAGCAAATATCTTTATTTCATAATATTTAGCAATCTGTCTATTATTTATACATAAAGTCGTAGTTACACCACTTTCAAAAGTGGAGTACAAATTTTCATTTTTGAGATGAGAAATAAGTATACTGTTCAGTTTACAAAATACCTACAATTATTGAAATGGAAGAGACTGTATATAATATTTTCATCTTGCTCTAAAGTATAAATTGTAACAGATTATCTTTCTTGTGATACCATATAAGATTCTAACATTGTAATATTTTATGGAAAAATCGTGAAAACAAACATTTCATCTATTTATCTACTGTTTAAAAGTTAAAATACATTGTCATCGTCTCTATCACTCTATGATAAACTTGATGAATTTCTTATAATATCATTGATATTAATAAATCATAATGAAAATAGATAGTTTTACGATGAATGAGTAAGAACGTGATAATTATATCGAACATGTACGTACGGAGTAAAACGTAGTATCTACGTAGGTTAATGCACTTACACGAGTCGGTTGCGTAAGTCATTTATTATTGTTTTTGTATTATAATATTATATGTCTAGCTATTTGTATATTACCTGCGTGTTCCACAAAACATAAAATGACAAAATCATTATTATCGTCTCTCAATTTATTCAAAATTAAATATATTTTTTTGCAAAACTTGAAAGATAAGTTTTAATTATCAAACACTAAATAATCAAAATACTTTGAGGTTGATGTTTGTCTGACCTTGATTTGTGCCTTTTAATTTGAATACATAATTTATTGAAAAATATCCGTCAAGCATTTTATGTGAAACAAAATATCTTTGTATTAAAGCATGGGCAGTCAATTAACACGGTAGCAGCTTATCATATTATTATTCTTTCAAAGAAAGACACGTGTGGCAATTTGATTCCGATGCATTACTTTACATTACCTATTGCATATTCATTACTTAGATATTAGTAACGAAGATTGCTATATTTTAATTATTAATGTCATAGAAAAGAAACAATTAATTATATAAATTAAAATAATATGTGAGTCGCGCTATAGCCAAAATTCTTTAAGTTATGTTGTAGATACGTTATATGGCAAAAGTATAATTTTTCGATTATAATTATGTAGCTAAACTAGATGAATCAGTTGTTAAATATATTTCTCAACATAGAATAATATTAAAATAATGGACATAAAATGGCTCTATATGTAGAGTTTGCTATTCACATTCAAAAAAAGAGCGTGAGTGCCGAGCACACGTGTCAGAAGTAAAACTTCTTTGGTAAGATTCAAAGATACCAGAATCGTCGCCTTACTCCATGACGTTACGGTATTGCCATGACGACCTTGAAATTTTACTCTCAACGCGCCTAAAGAAGTTTCGCTTCAAAAATATAAAACTATACTAACAACACTATCAACTTTAACCACAAAACATTAATAAAAACCCAAAACGTACATTGTATATAGCGGAAGTAGAAAATATACATCTCTGCTATAAAAGTATAATTAAAAGATTGTAAAATTGTTCGAGCCAAGGTTCCGTAGCAAGGCCAAGGTAGTCGATTAGTCTGTGACATGCGTCTACGCAATACGCATGACACTATTTTTGGCGGCTTGTAAGACCGACTTGCGATAAAAACAAAAAGTAGGGAAACCGTTGTATGGGCCAGATGAGGGTATTAAAAAAAGTATAGCTACCTACAACGTATAAATTAAAATATAATTAACCTACTAACACAATTGTTCGTGAAATTTCAGGTCCTTGATATGTTTTAAAATAAAAGACTTATGTTAATAATACTGATGACGATGGAATTTCATAATATTATGAAACATCACTCGTTGGATACATAATATTATGTACATTCATAATATGTATGTATGTGTTTGTTGTATTGCGATCTCAGGGCTATTTATCGAATTACTTCACAAAATAACACTATAAGTCATATTCTCATCCTTTTCTTATATTGATAATTGTTGCAATACCTATAGGTAGATACTTACTTTCTTTAAAATAAAAATAAAAAAATGTTAGATGTAAATTGTAGAGTCATTTAATACCTAAATTATAATTTATACTAGATTTAGAAAGGATGTAGCAAATCCAATTAAGTATACTTACATTAATAACGCTAACACATTTTTAATTGTCATTTCCTAGAAAAGTGGAAAATTATTCATTAATATTATGCTAAAAGCTTATCCATTGGCTTAAACGTTTTTAATTCAATTAATCGTAGATTGTCTTAATGCTAATTGAATAGATGCAAGTAATTAATAAATACATAGTTAATTAATACATATATTATTAACTAGCTGCACCCTCCGACTCTGACCCGGTATAACGCTTTTTTTTTTAAGGTTTTCCGTTTTTCAGCTTTATTTTCGTTTTATTATAAACGTAAAACGAATAATACTTTTTTATCTTTACAGTGGAGACCACACGGAAGTGATAGAAATAGATTTCGATCCTAAGAGCGTCACGTATGAAGACTTGTTGGAGATGTTTTGGGCTAACCACGAATATGGTCTAACTACTAAGTTGAAAAGACAGGTAATTTGTCTTTTTTACTATTTATTATTGTATATTTCATATTGATTATTGTATTTACCTACGTCTGGTTTTATAGAGGTTCGGTCTTAGGAAATTGTTTTAATTTTCATTATAAAAGTTGATTCACCTTAGTGATTCCGCGTTTGTTATTTAGATTTCTATGGTTAGCGTATTCTCTTGAAGTAGGTATACAAGAAAAGCAAATTTTTATTGTATTTGATCGCAACAAATATTATATTATGTTTATCACCTATTCTTATATTTATTGGAATATAGTATAAATGATAACTATACATAGTTTCAATTGTATTATTGATTTTATAATAATAAATTGATAATAAACTTCAATTTCATGTATAGAAATTAGAAATATCTATAAAACAGAACAATAATACATTGAATGTCTATTACCACATTCAAAAAATGCTATGGCAAAAATATTCTGGATTCATTTTAATGATTCAACACCACCTCGATGTTTTCTGCTGTTAGGGAAACTTGAAAAACACCTACTTAAATAATTTTCGGCTTCTCCCTGCTTCTGAAACTAGGTCCTCAACCTACATACTATTAACCAATGAGGCGGCAAGCTCTTCTTTATTCCACCACAACTTCTTAAAATATTGTTGTATTTTAGTAGAATAACTTCTGAAATTACTGATGAATTTTTAACCATTAGATTCTCCATATATACGAGAAGTTAGTTATTTGATATTAAAAAATCCTTCTTTCTTTACGTATATTATGTGAAGTTTATATATATTTAAATAATAAATTTATAATAAATTTATATATATTTGACATATAAATTCCACATTTCAGTACCAATCCATGATATTATACCACGACGAGGAGCAGCGGACAGCAGCCGAGGCGTCCCATAAAGAGATGCAAGTTCGCTGCAATGGACAGTTGAGGACTGAAATCGCGCCTGCAGGAACTTTTTATCCAGCTGAAGAGTAAGTTTATAAGAATAATTGTAAAATTAAAACATATGGGGGATCCTAAATTCATTGTTCCAGGAAACATTTCGCTCTAACTTTAAGTTAGGTAGGTACAGACTAGGTACAAGGTTAGCGCGTTGTTGAATAAATAGGTGTCATGTTATATTCAGTATAAAAATGTAGGTATATATTAGAATCGAAGGTATCGAAACAATGAAATATTCAAACACGTGCGACACACAAGATCTTTTCCTTATAGAAAAATCGATCACTATATGAGAAAAAATCTAATTTTAGCCTGGTTGATTGTTTTAAGAGAATTTTGCTTCTGTTCCGCAAAGTATTTTATGGTTTATTTCGTTTATTTCCATCATACCTCTATTTTTCATATAAACAAATTATTGTCTGAATCTGTATTTTCCGCTCGACATAAGTGTGACACTTATGTCAACAATCTTTTCAATGTTAGATATACATACATTACTGACTTATCAACAAGTCTGGCCTCGATTTCCTAGTCACATTTATTCAAACGGGGTACTGCACCACTATTCTGTATGCGTATGGATATCGATTATTGTTATAATTATGTCAAGGTCCACGTTTTAGCGTGATCTGTTGCCAATGGTGGCACTTAACCTTACCATTTATATGTCGCGTGCATTTTCCTCTGCTACAATGTTGATGAGATGAAAGACAAGCATTCAAAGATTAGTTTGACAGTTGTAAAGCGGTATATTTTAAATGTGATTTTAAAAGTAATTTATCGTCTTTTTTTATAAAATTTATGTTGTTTTTTGCATAACATAGTCTGTGTTACATGTGTATAAAAAAAATGCAAATCTTTTGGCGGAATTGTTATCTATTCACCGTGAAAAATACCTAAGCTTATACCTATTCAAAAGAATACGGTTATTTTTTATTTATATTTTATATATTTTCAATTTACTGCTTAATGAATTTTGATTAGAGTTAAATAGAAAGAGGTCGATGATAATGCTCTTGAGATCATTTCAATTGATATCAATTTAATTCATAAAATATGTTGCGAATTACATCCATTATTTATAAGTTATTTTTATACTATTAGAAATAACACGCGAGGCCGGGTTAAATATATTAGTTTAAATGTAATAAGAATGTACTGCGATTCTACACAGCTACCTAATAATTGATGAGGTAGTTGATAACAAATCGCAGCAAGTCAACGACTATTAGCAAAGTGAGGGTAGTTGGGTCGAACGTCGTATAAACAACGTCCGAGCCCCTAGGCACGATTCGTACGAATGCGCCACGAGTAGTCAAAGCTCAAAGGAAAGCGGCAATTCACAGTAAATATGTTTTGACAGGAAATAGTGACAACTATTCATCCACAAAAACACTAAATCAAAAATTACGTCTAAACAATACTGTCAATAATAATTCACTGTACCTACTGTATACAACTCTATAGTACATAATATAGTATAGTTGAACTAGTTACCTATTTTTAATTTGTTTCATTTTCACGAAGATTCAAAATCCTCTAAATTTCTACAGTTTTTTTTATTTTTATTTTTACAGCTATCACCAAAAATACAGATTGCAAGGTCACAAAGATTTGTGCCGCAGCCTTGGCCTAGATTCTTCGAAGTTGCAAACATCACATTTGGCGGCAAGACTCAATGGCTACCTCGTGGGAATTGGCGGGAAAACGCAATTCGAACAAGAAGTCGTGCGATTGGGTTTAACTGAGAAACAAGCAGAATATGTGCGAAGAGAATTGGAAAGAAACGAAGGTGGTGGACTCGCTTGCTAAATGTTTTAGCATTTCCGCATAGATATACTTACGATTAATTATATTTCTCTCTAATTGTTTTGGTAAATACCTAATGCAGATTGCTGATAAGACTCAGGTCTAAAGAAAAAAAAAGGCGTTAATTTTCAATATGTTTTACGCAAATTCAATAATCAGTATTTTTATAATGAAGAATGAGTAATGTTTCATAGATCTGTCTTATAAATTTTGCTTTTAAAATTAATTAAGTAAAATATATTTTATTGTGAAATACAAAAAAGATATGAAATATCGAGGGTTTCGATTGTAAGTATAACATTTTAACTTTTTGATGAAAATTTTGAATTCTATAAAATTATATTTTCTTTCCTCTTCTTACACAATGGTAAAGAAGAAAACAATTTTTTGTACTTGTCCATTCCACGTCCTTTTTCAGGGGATTTTTGTTAAGTTTTCGTTCCTTTTAATGTACGGTTTATTTAAGTAAAAAGTATTGTTACAGAAAAATTAATGATTGCACGTGATTTGAATCGGATTAGTTAATAATTTTCAAATTTAAAATCATTATTTTTGAGACACGATAATTGCAAATGTGGTAACACTTGTAGATTATATTTTTAATAGTTAAGGAATTTATGTACACACTACATAAAAGTATTTTTAGAGAATATGGTTGTTTTATTTTTTATCTAAGTAAGAAATTTCTATGCCTTAGCTTTTGCCGTATGAACAGAAAAGTACTTTGATTATGCTGTTTTTTAAAAACATTTTAATTTTTTTTCATGACGAAACTACATACCTACTATTTGCTCGTGATTGAATTCGAAATAACATCATATACCTAATACGTTTAGAAATTGCAGTATGTTAATTTATTTTACAAAATATAGAGTAGTCACAATTTAATATTTTTCATTTTCTCGAGACGATTCCAGTGTCATGAATGTTAGTTCTTAACCCTACAACTACAACATCCAAATTTAATTAAATGAACCACAACATGGGTCGTGGGTGACCCCAAAATAAAAAAATGATTACTTACAAAATATTAAACTTTAATAAATTTAAACAATTATTACAAGGTTTTTTGGATATTAATGGAATGTTTAAGGGAAAAAAATTTAGTACAAATCTGAAAATCTAGATACATTGGTGACAAATAGGTAACCTGTATTGTGCACATATTTTATTGGAGCACTTAACACATTTCTCTCTGCCCTTCCTATCTTTGGCTCTAGTGCATAAATAGCAGTGGGAACTTGAAGTTGATCGAGCTTGGGCTACCTGAGCACTGTTTTCTTCATCTACCCTCAAAACATGAAGCATTATCACTTTAAGAAATTGGGGCAAATTTTTGACCTCATCAAGGCAGCGTTTCACGTAGGGCTGTACTAATTGAAGGATTAGGTTTCTTAGAAAGTAGTTCCTTTTCAGTTTACCCCTGCGAATTTTTGCCTTGAGTATTACATATGAATTTATACCTCCAGCATCAAGCATGCCGTAGAAAAATCTTAGCGGCCACCTTCGTGTTTTTCTTACCTTGTTGTCTTAGAATGACTTTCTTTTATGGTTTCAGAAAGTTTGTCAATTCGTGCATTGGTATGCATCACAATAATATCCAATATTTCGTCTGGAAAAAATAGCTTCCACGCTTCTAACTCGGTTTTTGCGTCGCGTGCGATACCTTTAGGACCAGGTTGATTTATCACGATGTTTCTACTTGCAGTGCGTGTATTAGGAACAGTGAACGGAGTTCTTCGTCAAGTATAACCATTTTTGCCCATACAGAAATCAGACAGAAGAACATCATCATCATCTAATCCAGATTCAACATCAAACAAATCATCTTCATCGGAGTGTTCGGATATATGTTCATTTTCTGCAGTTTCAAATCCATCTTCGTCCGAAAAACTGGAGGTTTCACCTTCATATTCCTCCAAAAGTTGCTTACTTTCAAGAGCTCGTGACGTTGAGGCCATATTGGAAGACTATTCATGAAATAAACGTGAAATCACACAACAGTTAATCACAAAAAAATAGTTTCGATAACCACAACACGGGTCGCGGGCGACCCCAAACTGCAATATCTCCGAACCTAATGGGTGTGCGCAACCCGCCATGCGTCACGGTCCACTGATTACCAATTACGGAAGGTACCTAGACGCACAATGTTGTAGGTGCAAAACTCGCTAAATTAAAATAAAAATACGTGTGCGTGGGGTCACCCATGACCCAATGTTGTGGTTCTAGGGTTAACGACGTTTTGAAAGTGCCACCCCATACCGAAATGCAATATTGGATAATTGAGTGGCAAAGAGCTTTGTAAACCATAAAGATGATATTGTGTTCCAGTAATACCCTAAGTCTTTTAAAAATCCACGACAGTTTCCGAACTCTAGTGGTTATAAGTTCAATATGTTGCTTCCATTTACAAAGGTTATCGATTATAACTCCTAGGTATTTAATGTGTGGAACCATTTTTATAGCAGAACAATTGCATAATATATTCGAATTGAATGTATCACAGTTGTGAACTTTTAATATAAAATCATTAGGTGGTTGAGAAGAATTCGTGGAACTAAACGCAATAAAATTAGTTTTTTCCAGATTTAAGGTGAGTAGACTATTTCGCAACCAATTAGAAACAGTTCTAATGCCGTTCTCCGCGTGGAGGCACGCCTCAGCCCAACTCTCTCCATGAAAGATAAGTGAAGTATCATCTGCAAAACTAATAATTGAGCCATTGGCAAGATTTAAGTTACAGAGAGAGTTTATATATATTAAGAAGAGAGTTGGGCCGAGCACACTTCCCTGCGGTACACCGAATAACATAGGACAGTCGTCACTAAGATGATCATTTATTTTAACACACTGAAATCTATTTTCGAGGTAGTTTTTAAAAATTTTTAACGGAACATCACGAATACCATACCTTTCCATCCTCTCCAAAAGTATCGGAACAGAAACTGTGTCGAATGCTTTTTTTAAGTCTAAAAAGATACCTAGAACCTTTTGTTTTTTATCGACATGATTACCTATTTGATTAACCAAGTGATTAACTGCATCTTCTGTGCACCTGCCCTTTCGAAAACCAAATTGGAAGTTTGAGAGTAGATTATATTTCTCCAAGAAGTTAACAAGTTGTTTATTAAGAATTTTTTCTAATATTTTCGAAAGGACAGGGAGCACAGAGATAGGTCTATAATTATTAGCATCTTTTCTGTCCCCACTCTTATAGACAGGATGGATAAGCGACTTCTTGAAAACATTAGGAAATATGCCTTTATCTATACATGAATTGAATATATTAGTTAAATAAGGAATTATTATGTGTTTCGCCTTTTTAATGAACTTGGTTGGGATACCATCCCAACCACATGCACTACTATCTTTTAAATTACTTATAATACCATCGATTTCCAAGTCATTTGTTTCCAAGAGAACCATAGATGTTGATTGATTAGTTTGCTGATTTTCAAGAAAATTAGTACCAAAATTATTATTAGAATTTAGTTTAATATTAGCAGCTAGATTTTTCCCAACCGAACCAAAGAAGTGATTAACGTTATTAATAGAAATTTTAGGATCACTGTTGCACGAGAGTAAATCAATCGGAGGTGTTTTCGTTTGTTTGCAATTAGTTATCTCTTTTAATTTATTCCATATTAACTTATTGTTGTTGCTTGCTTTTGAGAATTCCGATCTTTCATATGCTAATTTCAAATTTTTTAAAGTTTTATTACAAAAATTTCGATATCTTAAATATGTTAATTTTAGGGTCATGTTATTAGGCTGTTTTTTTAATTTTAAATGCATGCGGTCTCGCGTACGTATACATCGTAACATTCCAATAGTTATCCAAGGTTTAATAATTTTCTGACTGCGAGAAAGAGAAATAATTTTGGTATTTATTTTTAAGGAGTTCATGATTGCAGTAGTGAGATATTCAGCAGCTAAATGGGGATTTTTTATATCGAGAATTTTACTGAGGTCTGTATTATATAAATGACTAATGGCACCTTCGTAGTTAATTTTATGTATGTTTTTATTTATATTGATATTTGATTTAAAATTTAGGTTAAGAAATACAACTTTGTGGTCGGTGATAAATGTGTTAAAGACGAGAGATGTGCCAGTATAATCCGATTTCATAAAAATATGGTCAAGACAATTCATGTCCCTTGTAGGAAGTAAATGAGCGGGTAAAAATCCTTGACCGTGTAAAAAATCAAGATAAGGTGAGCTATTAGGGTCGTTATTCTCTGGTTTAATATCGATGTTTATATCTCCAACAATATAGATATTTTTGAATTTATTAAGCTTGTTTAATATATTTTCAAGAGAAAGTAGAAAATTATTTATACATTTTATAGATGGAGAACGGTAAATTGATATAATTGCGGTATTACTGTACGTAACAATCAGGCATGTACCATCTAACAATTCCATCTCGTCCACATTACAAATCAAATGATTTAAACAGTACACAACAATACCATCATTTTGGTTACGGGTTTTTTTAGTCCAAAAAGAATTGTAGTTATTCAATAAAGGAGGTATTTTGTATTGATCCAACCAGCATTCCGTCAGAGTAATAAACATCGGTTCCAAGTTACACCGGTTCAAAAATAGTTCAAATTCATTAAAATTTTTATAAACACTTCTTATATTTAAAGTAATAATGAAGTTTGTAGTATCTTTGTTTGTCAGATAAAGGTGTGACTCATCGGGATTGCATGTGAACGATTGTGTCTTGGAGTAGTTGTCTATTTCAACCGATATTTTATTTAATAAGACATTATCCATAATTTTTATAATATGTTAAGGTTAAAGTGTTATAGGCACATGATCCCATTTTTACGCATTTAGTTTGTAAGTTTAATTTAGAGAAAACACATATTTCTAACGCATAAATTATATCTATATAATAAGAGGTCATTTTTGATACTTTGGGTAATTGAGTATATTGGGTTTTGATGTGAATTGAGGTGTATATATGATGTATATGTAAGGATGTTTTTATTTGTATGCAAATTAAAAGATTGTACTTTGATTTGAGTGTGTAAATTTTGTAATTGTTGTAAGATATGTAACTTGAGTATATTTGTAGGAATGAGTATTTAAACATTATATTAATTAAAAGTATTATAAAATAATATAAGAAAAAAATTAAAAATAATTTTAGCTTAACATCTAGTCACTTTTTTAGTTTTAGTTGATTCAATTGATCTTCGCTTTTAATCAAAATATACGATGCCCCTTCCTTCTTCCGGAGGTAGACCCTGTCATTGCTCATCCAACAAAATAGATATTCCTCTGACTTTGCGAATTCCCTTGCTAGGTAAAACAATCGTCTATCTTTAGGGGTAAGATATTCGGAGGTGTACAATGGTTTTGATTGACCTTTAATGCCCAAATTATTGCTGTTTAATTTTTGTGATGGGTTATTTCTATTAAATTTCTTGATGGCGTCTATAACAGTGTTTCTAGTTAATGTATTAGAAAATTCAACAATCATGGTTGAGTCAGTGGAGTCTTTCTTGCTCGGCAGACGAAAGGCGTCACGTATATTCTTTTGTTCGTCCTCTAGTCCAAGATAACATAACAAATTGGATGCCAGCAAGAACAAATCTTTTTTCTTTTCATTTATCTGTTTGGGTAGTTTGCGTATTTCTAAACTAGTTTTACGTGAAATTCTCTGCAGTAAATCTACATTTTCCTCTAATAAACTTATTTTGAAGTTGACATTTTTAAATTCACTTTTTATTGATTCAATTTTCGACTGTAGTTCATTTATTTGTTCGTTCGTAAAATTCAACGACGTTTCTATGTCTTTATTTGTGCGCTGGACATTAGTCATTTTGGTGTCCATTAAAGAAATTCGCTTTTCAATAGCCTCCAAGCGACTATTCTGCCTATCGGATAAGTC
>CAJQZM010027182.1:0-12381 GCA_907164665.1 Colias nastes | reverse complement strand
CAGGAGTTCGGGACGGATGGAATGAGATGTATAATTGAATATCATCCATCATTTTATCATTTCACCTTGACTATGCAGGTGAAGCCATAGGCGGAAATGCTAGTATAGAAGAAATAAATACAAACAATGTAAGTAGTAAGTGAAGTCCCGTGTCCACTAAGGGGCAGATACATTATGCATACATCTGTTTCACTGATCGATTTTCCTTAGGGACAAGTAGGTGATCAGCCTTCTGTGTCCTGCCAGACCGACATTTTTTTTTCTCCACCGGGAATCGAACCCAGGGCTCCTCGGTTCTACGCTCAGGCATCAACCACTGTACCAAAGAGGTGGTCAAATACAAACAAAACATTGCAATAAAGTAAATTTAAAAATATTTTCCTTAGAACTGTATTTTTTACTCGACTGCGAAAGAATGAGGGTTATGTTTTGTTGAGTGTATGTATATATGTATGAATAATATGAATGAATATTTCTTTGGCACGTCCTACAGCCTAAACCAATAGCAAATTTAGATTTTATATGTGTTGTAGTAGTCATCAGAATTTTGGTAGGGACATGCGCAACTCAAGTTATATAAGTTTGGTTTTTATTTTCATAATAATCTACTCACTGACTTAAAAGACATGACTAAGTTATTCACTTATCATACCTCATCATCATCAGTAGAAACGTTTAGTTGCCTAGCTTTCCGTCTCCTCTCGAACTCTTCAAGGAGAGCCTTTTTGTCTCTTGACATTTCTTCATCGAGCTCCATGTATTCTGAAAATAAATTTTAATTTAGTTTTTTTTTTTATAATGTTTACAATGTATATATTTTAAGGTACTTATTTGTACTATGATACACATTTAATTTGAATTTAAATCCTAATTAGTTTACTTATAGAGATTCAGAATCATTAATTTTCAGTTTGTTTATGCTTGAAGTTTCATTCATACAGTAAATAAGGTAAGTTGTTTATTTATGGTAATTGAACATTGAAGTAGCATTAAATAGTGAAACAGGTAAAATACTAGGATTTATTATTGGCGTAGTGGGTTAAAAATGTATGTTATAAGTCTATCTATAGAAAATTCACAAATTTAAACCCAGTTTCTAC
This sequence comes from Colias nastes, assembly GCA_907164665.1. Taxonomy (NCBI): domain Eukaryota; kingdom Metazoa; phylum Arthropoda; class Insecta; order Lepidoptera; family Pieridae; genus Colias; species Colias nastes. The sequence continues at coordinate 11,281 of CAJQZM010027182.1, read as the reverse complement.
TGTTAAGAAGTTGAAAAGATCGAAAATTCATAGTTGTTATACATTAGTACTGAAACGGGTAATAATAAGTTCTATTGTTGGCATAGTGAGTTAAAAAGTATGTTTTAAGTCTATCTTTATATCATAAACAGATTAGAATCTCATCTTCTTCTCTAAAGAAGTCGAATAAATCGAATATTCATAGTTGTACTTACCATTGGATATCTGTATGTCTCCCATTTCTTTTTCATCGTCATCTTCGACGCCCTCTTTAGCAGCGGCTGCCAGAGCAGCCAGCCGCGCTTTTTCTTGCTCCTCCAGTGATCCATAGTGCACTGTTTTTGGCTTTTTAATAACAATCACATCATCATCATCCGACATTTTGAGGTTATGTTTTCAAACAAGTTTTCTGATAGTTTGATACGTATTATTAATTTATTGTTAGAATCACACTTTAATGTGGTTGCTTTTGTTTAAATTGCCACCACAATTGCCACTTTCTTCTTATTTACAAGCCTTGTAATTTTTTTTTTTTTGTAAAGCTTGGAATACAAACATTGATTTGTTTGTCAATTCGAATTTCGAAATGACATTTCGGATCACAGTTAAAACTTGAAAGTACAGATTATAAAATATTTGTCATAGCAAAAAATTCGAATTATTTTGTCTGTTGATAACACCAAAAGGGCTCATTAGGGCCATGGAAATATTGGTAGTTTCACAGAGCAAGTAATATAGGAGTAGTTTTCCAATTATTACAGCACTAGAGCGCATTATGCGGCATAATGCTTAACGTTGAATGTTTCAACGACAGCAACGCTTCGCACAATCGAGCACTCTTAAAAGTAATGCGCGTGATGCGTGCAATCGATGCCAACTCAGTGAGAGAATTTTAATTTTTCCCCTTTAAATTCGGCATTGTGCGCCACTGAGTCGCATTATGCTCTACTAGATTTCCGCCCGCGGCTTCGCCCGCGTTTTCAAAGGAAAACCCGCATAGTTCCCGTTCCCGTGGGATTTCCGGGATAAAACCTATCCTATGTGTTAATCCAAGTTACCCTCTATATGTGTGCTAAATTTCATTGTAATCGGTTCAGTAGTTTTTACGTGAAAGAGTAACAAACATCCATACATCCATACATCCATACTTACAAACTTTCGCCTTTATAATAGTTCGCCTTTATAATTAAGATTATGCTCTGTAATTGGAAAACACGGATTATATACTTGAGTGGCTGGCTGGCATGTTTCTGTTGTAAAATTTATCCAGGAATTTTGCCGTGGTTTGCCGTAAAAAGCCGTAAAACGAGGTTCTATTATACGTCTTGACACTGGCAAATAGTTATATATTCTTGCCATGAAGAAAAAAAAGTTTGAAATTAAAATGACGAAAAAAATCTAGGCTGGCTTTTCTCTAACCGAATAAATAAAAGGGCTCAAGTACGATTGCAATACGATAAGGCATATTATACACTAGGTTTCCAGTCGCGGCTTCGCCCGCGCAGTCAAAGAAAAACCCGCATAGTTCCCGTTCCCGTGAGATTTCCGGGATTGCGGCATTTTCCCGGGATAAAAAGTAGCCTATGTCCTTTCTCTGGTATCAAAATATCTCCATACCAAATTTCATGAAAATTAGTTCAGTAGTTTAGGCGTGATTGAGTAACAGACAGACAGACAGAGTTACTTTCGCATTTATAATATTAATAATAATATAGGATTATACTCTTTGCGATAAGGTTTTGAGATTTATCTATAGTGCATCTAACTGAATCTCAATTCTCAACCACTGTGGTTAATCTTCATTAAGACGAGCCAACTGTGCAGGGGATATATACCTAAATACAACACGCATAAGCACGCAAAACACAAGTGTATTTAGAATGTTTACCACTTTTTTGTCGTGTGTTGTTCGTTAGTTTTCTAACATTAAACATGCATTAGACATATACTTTATGATTTAACACTAAATATCAATATATTGTTCAATGCTGAAGAACGCCAGGCTTCGCACGCAGTAGTGTAATAATTAATAAGTAGGTACTCTTTATTACATTTGCACCAAAACAACTTCAACAAACTATTGGGTTCAACATAAAATGGGGATTCATTGGGGGATCATGAGAATTTAAAAGATTAGAAAAAACAACGATCACGATGCGGGATAATTCTTATCTTAAACTTCTTGTTTATAAAGTACTAGCACAGTGTACTAGCTTACCGCACGCGGCTTCGCCCGCTTTGTCTAAACCGTAATAAATTATAGGTATACTTACTTAAACCTTCCTCTTGAATCACTCTTGTGATGCCTGCCTCGTTTAGCTCATCGAATATTGATTATTGAATACTAGCTGTGCCGTTGGTATTCGATAGGTAAGTATATTTTCCAGACAGTTTACGCTGTGAATTGAACTGACTAGTGACTGGTAAACATAGAAATCTAAATAAGACACTATAAAACTCATAACTATTATATGTAGGTACTATAGGTAATTGACCATGGCTAGTTATTGCGTTCATGATATGAATTTGCCAGTCAGTTCAATTCAAGGCGTAAACTGTCTGGAAATAAGAGGTCATAACACGGCCCCAGAAAAGTGTTTCTCGTTGAAAAGTGTTCGAAACCCGATAACAATAACTAAATAAATTAAACATATCGCGTTTAAAATATTTTAATTTTCGTTTAATACTCGCGTAAAATCAATCAAAAGAAAATACAACTTTTAATTATTAATTTAACTGAATAAAAATAGTAATTTGTCATCATTTAAATATATTAATTCGTCATTATTAATACGCATTGTTTACTTATAAGCGCTTGCTATCTACACTTAACCACTAACTTCAGCATCATGGCAGCATGGCTTCACACGTCATATGAGGAAAATATCTCAAAAACAACCATGTTCATTTATATTTATAAACAGTTTTAGTACCGGCATGTTTGTTAGATAAATTAAAATTTAAATTCTAATCAGCATTTCTTTATTTATTCATCGAAAATGATTTTTTTCTCATAGTTTGTATTATATTCACGTACTTATTGACCGGAAGGAAGTTAGCACGGATGTTCGCTCTGAAATATAAAATATTATTAGGATATTCCAATAACTATATTTTTTAAGTGAAATTTCTTTCGACGCGTTGAAAATAAAATTTTAAGGTCTCGTCATGGCAATGCCGTCAAGTCATGGAGTAAGGCGACTATTTTGGTATCTTTGAATCTTGTCAATGTAGTTTCACTTCTGACACGTGTGCTCGGCACACGCGCTCTTTTTTATATGTTTTAACAACTAATCAACAGAAACAATTCTTTTTAATTCCTTCCCTAATTTAATAATAGTTGTGAATATCAATCCATTTTTCAGTAGAGCAATAGCTCTCCTAGTCTCCTACTCTATCAATAATACAAAATATCTCTAACATCTCTACAAAATAATATCATCTCTATGAAATATCTCTACAAAATATCTCTAACAAAATCTCTACCTATGTTCCTAATGCTTATATTTGTTCTGGCCGTGTATTTGGTTCTAAACTTATTTATACAATACAATACAAAAAGATTTATTGAGCCAAACAACACAATGATATGCTTATACATTCTAAGACACCATTAAAAAAATACAAAAATAAAATAACGTGATAACAATCGAATTACAACTGACATATCAAACTTGCATTGTAGCTACAAAAAGGCCCTGGCTCAGCATAATGTTGCAGAGGCAAACTCCACAACGCTGGTAATTCTGCCAGATACCCACATGACTAGTTTGCGCCTCTAAGATGGAAGGAGTACGAAATTAGATAAATAATAATAAATAGATATACAATAAATATATAATATATATAAAGAATAAGTTATATCTTCTTCTTATATATAAAATTCTCGTGTCACAATGTTAGTCTGCATACTCCTCCGAAACGGGTGGACCGATTCTCATGAAATTTTCTGTGCATATCGGGTAAGTCTGAGAATCGGCCAACATCTATTTTTCATATGTACCACGGGCGAAGCCGGGGCGGACCGCTAGTATTATATAATATTATATAATATTTTTGGTCAAGTTTATGAGGAGTAAGTTTTAATTACAATTTTAAATTCAGTTGGGTTCAAGAATGATTTAGATATATAATATGACTATCTTTCCGCCTTTTCAAAGAAAAACCCGCATAGTTCCCGTTCCCGTGGGATTTCCGGGAAAAAGTCTATCTAGTACTTACTTTTTGAGTTTAACCCGGGTTATGGATTTACACTTTACTTCATGGATTTACTTCAAATTTAGTGCTTACAGAGATAGTGTTCGGAATAGATAAAATAATTAAACGGTCACACTGATAGCGGAAACGCGATGTATTCATTTGGTACGGAGCCGCGTTCGTTTCCGGCTATTGTTCTTGTTATTCGCTTGTTGAGGGAGCGACATTCATATTAATTGTCCCCTTTCTATCGGAGTCCGCCAACCGCGCCGCTCGTGTATTTAGTGTTATTATCGGCCGCCTCGGAAGTTATTTACGCGCGCATCGGAGCGTGTCGTCGATTGTTTTACGTGCTGAACACGTAGTAAATTAGTGAATCGGCCCGCGGAATTGTTAATTGTACTTTTTATTGATATTGGTAATCACGCGCTGACCGCGAGTTTATGTGACAAGTGAGGTGTCATGGCGGCGTCGTGTGCCTGGCAGTAGTGGTGACTATACACATTAGATTGTCTCTTTTCTTTTTATTTTATCTTATGTAATTTAAATTATTCCCGTAATTATAGTTTTTCCTCCCCAAAGGGTACCCTATTGTTTTGACTAATTGACTGACCGACACACCACATATTTATGGAAGCAGCGCACGAGACTTCAGGTATGTACTCACGATGCATTCAACTATTGTATGGTAGCAGAGTAAAATAAATAACAAACATAATTCGTTGGTAGCAGAGCGTGGTTAAAATCCACCGACCTCTGGGTTGTAGGGCCCAGCGTAGTTAAAACGGAAATTTTGGTGATAATAATTACGATTTTATATGTTCGGTTATGACATTACGGTATTTTATATGTTCGGTTAGCATTTAAATTGTCATACATATAATTTTCGTAAGAAATATCGGCAATTTATGACAATGGTTGAATGTTTCAATCTGGGTGCATTAATGTTTCAATCTGGGTGCATACGTCGTACTAGGGATGGCGATCTGAGATCGATTAATCGAAGAATCGATTTTTCGAGCAGAAAATATCGATTTTTTAAATCGATATGAAGTACTGTGTCGATTCACTGAATCGATATATCACCCTTGAAAATCGACATTCGATTTTTTCTGTTTTGGTATAAACCATACAATTATTTGCATTTAGTTGAATGTGCCTGAATTATAAGAGTGCTGCCGGTTAAAGAGTTAACTACTCATAAACTCGCGAGATGGCTGTATGTTTAGTATCCTTTACTCGCCTGACGCCTCTCTTTAATAAAAAAGTTACGTTTGTAGTCTTTGACTTTATGTATCTATAATCTGTGACGATTGATATTGCATTATTCATTTGTTATTTTGTTGTTGTCGTTTATTGAATACTGTTATTAGCATAATATAAGTATTTTCATGATTGATAATTGATTTTCATCAGATTTTCATGTAGTGTTTGTTGCGAAATAATAACTAATTGAGAGTAGGTAAGTAAATAAGTAAAGCGCTTATATTTAAAGTATATATTTAAAGCGCAATAATTTAAACTTTTAACTCTTACCTTATTTTTTACTTTTTTGCAACCAATAAAAACATTCAGTATATAAATACTTATTTTTTTTTTATAGTTGACCTTATAGTTTGATACGGTAATAAAAATAATTGTTATTTTTGAATTCCCTGATTTTATTGATAAGATATCGTTAATTGCAATATTAATCTTGTTTTTAGTAAAATTGATACAAATTTACATTGTAAATCCAAACTTGAAAAAAAGATCGATTTTTTAAGAATCGATTTTGTAGGCCTCGATTTTTTCGTGAATCGATTCATTAGACTACGATTCGAATCGATTTAAAAATCGATCTTTTTCGTAAAGAATCGCCATCCCTACGTCGTACGTTGTAAGTTCATATTAAAGTCATAAATTATAACTTCGTGTCAAAGTCATAAATTATAACTTCATATCAAAGTCATTAAAAGGTTATGTCAAAGTCATAGGTATTGCGTCATACTGTGTTGAATGCAAGTTGAATGATTAATTGCGTTCTAAAAATAGAACATTCGAGATTCAAATAAGTGCATTGGATATTTTTTATTATTTTGTTTATTTCAATACGGTTTTTTAATTTGTGTTTTTACGTTCTAAAAATAGAACTTTCTATATTCGAATAAGTGCATTCGATGTTTTGTTATACTTTGTTTATTCGAATACGGTTATTTGTTTTTTGACTTGTGTTTTTCATTTGTGTTTACGGAAAGTTTTTGTTAATAATTAAAGATGGCCGCTACTCACAAAGCGCAAGTAGCCGGTGTATTGCGATGGCTCGGTTCGGCCATTTTGAATATATCGCGTAAAGACCGCGTTCAGGCGCTTTTGTCCCGGGGAGAGGTTTTAGAAGATAAAATGAATGATTTATATAATTCTTATCGGGCATTGTATGCAATGAATTTAGAACCAGAGGTTATGGATAGAATATGTGCGGATGTAGATCAGGCTGAGGATTTGGCGGACCAAATACGACAAGCCGTGGGACAAATTAAGTCCACGGTCCAGCCTGTCGGTGATCTACCATGTAAAGAAAATTTATTTACGTCCGGTGGAATAATAGGTCGGTTGCCTAAACTAGATTTACCCCATTTTGGTGGCGATTTAAGCCAATGGGTTGCATTTATTAATTTATTTGATAGTTTGGTTCATAATAGGTGTGATTTAACACCTGCTCAAAAATTAGCTTATATGTTGGCTAGTCTCACCGGTGAGGCTAAGGGTTTGGTCCAACATTTGGAACTCATTGATGATAACTATTCTATTGCGCGGGATTTACTTATGCGTCGGTATCAAAACATCCGCCGGTTAGCGGATAATCATGTTGCGGTAATTTTAAACTTGCCACATATTAATAAAAATTGTAATTTACGGACTCACTTATTAAATCCTTTATTAGTGGCGATTAATGCGTTGAAAGGTTTAAATTTACCTATAGACAGTTGGTCGTTTATTTTATTGCATATTGTTTTACAAAAATTAAATGTTGATATGCGTAACCGGTTCGAACAGGAATACGGCGGGGACTCTTCCACTCATCTCCCTTCGTTTGAAGATTTGATTCGTTTTTTGGAGGATGAGTGTCGCAGGCAGGACAACGTCCCTTCGCCGTCGTCGGCCCCGGCGTCAGCGAGGCCCCGGCCGCCGCCGGTGCACGCGGAGCGCCGCCCGGACCAGCGTGTGTATAATTTAGTTGCGGCCCGGCAGCCGGACAATTGCTGCTCGTATTGTAGGGCCCCTGGTCACGGTGTAGTTTATTGTTATAAGTTTTTGGCATTACGTTTTCAGGCGCGACGTAATATTGTGCGACAGCGCAGGTGGTGTTACGGTTGCTTAGGTTCCCACCTTGTGTCGCAATGCAGTTCTTCTCGACCGTGCAAGCAGTGTGGTGGTAATCACCACTCTGTACTTTGTGGCAACAGGAACGGGACGCCTCCGCCGGCTGCTCCGGCGCAGGACGCTGTTGCTAACAATCGATTTGAAGGTAATAATGTTGATAATCAATGGGCAGGTGGTGTGCAGGTTAATAGACCTCGAGTTTCTGGTCATACTTACAGGCGCGGTGGCAGGAAGGTTAATTCGAATTGTCGGAGCCAGGCACGTCCCCCCATGGGCGGGGGTGATAGTAGACGTCATGTATATCGGACACCGGATGTGTCACGACCATTTAGGGCTCGGGGCCCTAGGGGCCCTGGGGGGCCCAATGTATTTCGGGTTGCTGCTGATCAGCAACGATCTGATTCTATCAATCCTTTACAGTATTCGGAGTGGCCTCGCTTAGGACAGCGGGGATCCCAGCGAGATTATTGACTCGAACACACGCCGTCTCCATCTAAGTCTTCGACCTCTCCTGTTACTGTTTTGTTGCCCACCGCTCAGGTTTGCGTCGCCTCCCCATCGGGTGAGCAGGTTGCGGCGCGAGCGATTTTGGATTCTGGTGCACAGGGGAGTTTGGTGTCGAGAAGTTTAGTGGAGCGGTTGCGGTTGCGTGTTGTTCCTGCCGCGAACAGTATTTTTGGTGTAGGCGGAGTTAAGGTGTCCGGTTTAGTGGGACAGGTCTCACTCACCTTCTCTCCTCTTAAATATTCTTTTCCTCGTGTTTCAACGTCTGCTGTTGTTTTAGATAATGTTATGGGAAAACATCCACTTGTTAAATTGCCATCGGAGGTATTTGAACGTGCAACTCAATTGAATTTAGCTGATGCCAAATTTAATATTCCAGGTCCAGTTGATTTGCTACTCGGTGCAGATGTTTTGGGAATGCTACGGTTTGGAAAATGCATTCATCTGCAACGTGGTGGGTTAGTAGCTGTCTCAACCGACCTTGGTGATGTCATCATGGGCCCTGTATTTTCATTATGTGTTTTTAGTGAAGAGGATGGTAACTTGAATGTAGGACTCTCTCTCGCTGAAGCGGTTCAGCGTTTTTGGGAAGTTGAGGAGCCCCCTACAGCACGCCGTGATAACCCAGAGCATCTGGAATGTGAGCTGTTCTTCCAGAATAATACAGGTCGTCTCTGTTCGGGTAGGTTTGTCACGAGGTTACCTTTTCTACCGTCTCGTCCTCCATTAGGTCAGTCTAGAATGCTAGCTGAAAAAAGGTTAGCATCTATGGAGCGACGTATGAAGAGGGATTCGGCATTTCGTATTAAGTATGTTGAGTTTATGAAAGAGTATTTGGAGCTCGGTCATATGTCGGTTTCTAATTTTGATTGGAGGTCGCAGGAGCACTACTTTATTCCACATCATGCGGTTTTTAAGGGTGGTAAAATAAGAGTAGTTTTTGATGGCTCTGCGCCCAGCTCTAATGGTGTATCATTAAATCAATGTTTGCATTCGGGTCCTAAGTTGCATCGGGATATTGGTGATATTTTAACAAATTTTCGTAGGCATCAGGTTGTATTTGTTGCGGATATTAAAATGATGTTTAGGCAGACTGTTATTCATCCCGAGGATCGTCGTTATCAGTTGATTTTGTGGCGAGAGAAAGAATCAGATCCTATTTCGGTTTTCGAGTTGAACACTAATACGTATGGACTTAGGTCGAGTCCTTTTATAGCTATTCGTTCTTTATTACAGTTGGCAGAACGAGAGCATCTGCGTTTTCCTAGAGCTGCTAATGTTTTAACTAGTGATGTATTTGTTGATGATATCTGCACCGGTGCTGCTAATGAAAGGGAAGCGTTGATACTGCGCGATGAGCTTATTGATATTCTCAAGGCGGGTGGTTATGAATTGAGAAAATGGTTGTCGAATTCGCAAGCTGTTCTTGCAGGTTTACCTGAAGACCACCAACAGGATCCTTATATTTTTCAGAATACGGATAATCCGGACGCCATCGCTGTTTTAGGGGTTCAGTATCAACCTATTTCAGATGTATTTATATTTCGAGTTCAAGATTTGGATGTTGTTAAAACATGGACGAAGCGTACCGTACTTTCGACTGTTGCTAGGATATATGATCCTAATGGTTGGTTGGCTCCAGTCGTGTTTTTGGCAAAGTGCTTTATACAAAAGCTTTGGTTACAGGGATTGACATGGGACGCCCCATTGGTGGGTGATTTGTTGAACGTTTGGATTAAATTTGTTTCGTCCCTCCCTGATATTGAATTTGTTAGAATAGATAGGTCGTTACTACCATCGGGTAAATGCGTAGTAGATATTCATGGTTTTTGTGATGCTTCAGAGAGCGGTTTCGCTGCTGCAGTCTATGTTCGTACGGTTAATAAATCAGGTGTTGTAGCGGTTAAGCTTATTATGGCTAAGAGTAAAGTAGCTCCAGTAAGAACGCGATTAACTATTCCTAAATTGGAACTATCAGGTGCTGTACTTTTGACTCGTCTCCTTAATCACGTTAAATCGACGCTAGGTCAAAATATTAATATTAGAAGGATTTTCGCTTGGACTGATAGTCAGATTGTTCTTGCATGGTTGCAAGCATCAGTTCATGCTTTAGAAGTTTTTGTTGCGAATCGGGTTTCGCAAATTCAGCAATCGGTTGCTAATCTTGAATGGAGACATGTGCCAGGGGATGTTAATCCCGCTGATTGTGCATCTCGCGGTTGTGAGGCTCCAGTTTTGTTGAATCATTCGTTGTGGTGGGGTCCTGGTTGGCTGCTCCAACCAGAGAATTGTTGGCCTCAAGCTTCTATTAAGCTTATTGAGCCTCTCCCGTGCTTGAAGGTCCTTTCGGTTATAAAGGAGCCTGCACAGAATTTCGATTTTTTGTTAACGCGGTTCAGTTCTTTAGATAAACTGTTGGGTGTGACCGCTTGGATACGTAGGTTTGTTTTCAATTTGAGGAATAAATCCAATAGGAATTGCTCCAAGGTGTTATGTCCGGATGAACGGAAGGAAGCGTTGTTATTTTGGGTTCGGTATATTCAAGCGAAGGAATTTGATGCAGTACTTACAAGTCTGAAAGAGGGACAGAGTAAATTGAAGGGTGCTGTTGCTCGTTTGAATCCGTTTATAGATGATCGCGGTTTGTTACGTGTTGGTGGAAGATTACGTCATTCTAATTTGTCTTTTGGTCATAGACATCCGCTTCTTCTTCCCAAGAATAACCCCCTTGGAGAATTGATTATTAGGGATAGGCATGAAAGAAATGCTCATGCTGGTTTAAATACGCTTCTAGCTATCCTACATCAGGAGTTTTGGATTTTGTCAGCTAGACGAGCGATTCGGAATGTTATATTTAAGTGTATTCCTTGTTATAAACTTAAGGCGGCTATTGTTCAGCCGCAAATGGGAGATTTGCCTCCAGATCGGATATCAGCCTCTAGACCCTTTTCAGGTGTGGGTACGGATTTTGCTGGTCCATTTTCGGTTAAGGTTTCATCGTTACGGAATGCTAAGATAGTTAAAGCCTACCTGTGCGTTTTTGTTTGCCTCGTTACTAAGGCCGTACATTTGGAGGTAGTGTCTTCTCTTAGCACTGAAGCCTTTATTGCGTGTTTGTCCCGTTTTGTCAGTCGTCGTGGGTTACCGAGTTTGATTCGGTCCGACTGCGGTACAAACTTTAAAGGAGGCGATCGTTATATTTCTGATGTGTATAAATTTTTATCTGAAAATCAAGTTT
>CAJQZM010027173.1:0-10271 GCA_907164665.1 Colias nastes | reverse complement strand
GTGGTTCATTTGACCCATATTTTTTTCCTATGCGGGCTTGTAGTCTATATCGCTTTAGTTTTGTTCTAGTGTATAAACATTTTCAGTTCTTGCTCTATATACGGTTTGTTTTATATTCCAGTGTATGAGATAATGTTTGTTATTGTTTTGATAGTGTAGCGTAAATATAGTACCTAGTAAGTCGGAATCGTGTGTAAATATGATTGATTACGTATTCGAAATGGAATTGATGTATTTATCTATTAAGATATTAGTTTCTGAAAAACGAGACATCCATTAAGATTAGAACTTTGATATAAATTCAAAAGTTTGCATGCTCTCTACAATTCTTATTTCTTAACAAAAATAAAAGAGTTGTTTGTTAAATTATGTTCTGCTTATCTTGATGTCTCGCATGTTTCTCACATGCATTCCATACATTTATTATAATCGTGCGCATTCAGCTCGTTAGGTTCGCCGATGTTACTCCAATTTCCGTCACAAGTTTGTATCATACTTCAATTGTAGCATTATATTCTTATTTTCACTTGAAGAAGGCACTCTTATAGAATAGAAAACACAATCATAGGCACATTTGCCAAAGATAAACAATATTGAGACGATAGGTACTCATAGATATAAAAATTGTCGTGAAAGAGAGCTTTCAGGTCCCAACGGAGCTATTTTATGATCTATCGCTTTTATTGTCTCTACAAACACAATTTCGCATTTATTATATCTGTAAGAATAGTAAGGATTTAAAATTTGCATCATTTTCATAATTTTGATTATGCATGGTGCAACATGGCGAATAAAATTAAATAGGACATTCAGCATTGTAAATAATTCTAGGCTATAATAATTGTAATAACACAACGCCGGCTCCATTTCGCGTAGTTGCAGAATATTATGTCATCGTCTGTTAGCTCTCGACGAATGGTGTCTGCTTGGTGACCTATATCGTGACCAGTCGTGAATTATGCTCATTTTTAGTGTGCTTAATATTCTAAGGATATGGCTGTTTGGCTGAAGGGAGCAATGGACCGTTTGGCGTCGAGTAATGTTTTGTCTTTGGAGTGTTCGTAATCACTGGGGTATTCATTGCTTGAATGTTAATGTAGGTGCTTAAATGCCTTGATGTTAAGAAGTTCCCGAGTTGATTTATTTTGGTTAAATTTTTAATTTGCGTCTTTACAAATTGGTAAGTTTCGGTTGAATTTTACATTTACGTCTTAACAATTTAAGCCGTGTTTAGAGACTTGGTTATTCATTCCACGTTCAATAAAATATCACCGTTGCCGATGTTTTGTCTGTATATCAAATTTCAAGCAAATCAACCGTGTAGTTTTTACGTAAAAGATCAACAATCTTCTCAGTTCATATGACATAAATCTTTACACCCATGCAAAAGTTTTCGATTTAGGTATAACGTTAGTCGAGTAGGAGGTTTTGCTTTTGAAATTACCTTATTAGACACTATATAACTTAAATTAATATACTTATATAAGATTTATTGAATGGGGAGACCTGAATATAAACTATGCAAGCTATGATTGTTTTGATTTTAAATATGGATAACTGCTTTCCTTCTTAGTACTTTGTTCATTACTTATTACTATTTATACTGACTGACTTATGACATATTTCCAGAAAGATGCATGGTTGAATAGCGAGGATTTCCACCGTTATTCTGTAAATTATTTATTTGGAATAACTATAAGTACTCTAAGAAGAATACAAGTATCTAGGTGATACATATATGTAGTAAGGTGGGCGGGTAACGGCGCGACAAACCGATGTGGCCGACGCACCCGCTGCCCACACGCCTGGTACTCGCCTGTCATTACGGATTAGCATTAATTATGTCCCTACATGACTTGTTCTCGAAGTTTCGAGAAGGTTCTCCCATTGTGTGGAATGTGGTGACGGAAGAGTGATTTGAAAATAAAGTACTTAATACTTTTGTGACAGGGGTATTATTTGGGGTTGGTTTTTGGAAGTCATGTGCATAACTGTTTCACCTATAATAACATAAAGGAGTGAAATGTTATAGAAAATTCGTGGAATGATGAATGACTTAATACAAGGATAAATAGAACAATTATAACGCCAACTTACAGCGCTGCACTTATAATATTTAATGAGCATTTCCTGGAAGTTCATTTATAATTTCAAAGTCTAGAAATTTATTAACACTCGTGACACATTAATAATGTATTTGCGATAAAAAACAACAACGAAAAGAGATTGAAAGCACAGAATACATAATAGTAGCTAAACGCTACAGAACGGACACTCTCCGCCTCCCGCCAAAATTAAACTTACCTCACCCCGCGCGATCGTGATTAAAATGGGCCACATTTTTCTGCAATGACGATACGCAACGAAGATTGACAACATTAATCAAATTGACTTAAAGTAATTTTATTATTTTGGATTTGTGATAATATCGTTTTTCGTAGAAAATGGTTAGATATTGTGCTGTTTACGGATGTATTTCATCAGAAAAACGCGAATTTTTTTTTTACGCTAGTCACAAATGTGCCAACCATAAAGCGTTAACACACACATTTGCAGTCTCTACAGTGTGACTGTCAAAACGATAATTTTGTATGGAGTGTCCGGGGTGTGTTGAAAGTGCAATAGTTACACGCTCGAGTGAGACGTTGACGCGGAGTGATTGTCGACTGTGTCTCTAATCTACTCTCATGTCCGATTATTTACTAAACATTACAGATAATATACTATTCACATTACTTGCATTGGCACGATAAGCCGTTTAGCGCACGCGGAACTAAAGCGACATTGCTATCGATAAAGTTATTGTTACACAGCTAGGAAGCGAGCGAGTATTTTAATAGATTATTTGTTGGAGAAATGAAGAGGAGCTTTAAGGAAATTAGAGGACTTAATTCTCAAATCATACAAATTACAAACCTATAATCGTGAGGGTTCCACTAAGATACTTTATTTCTGTGGACAACTTTTGATTAATTCGTCTTTACATCTTTGATGTTGTTTCAATCTATTGAAAGATAACTTATCAGGTTTCTAGACGATGATAAATATTTAAAGAGCTGCTTTGAATACAAGCAACGCAAATTGTACTATCAGATAGTTTTCTATGCTAGCTTTTATCCCAGAGCTTATCACTTCCAATGGTATACATACCTTACATGACATTACCGTGTGGCTTATACGCTACGGCTATCTCTGTCAACGAACTAACGTACAAGCAATCCTCTCAGACGAGCTTATCGAATTCAATCCAATTATTGGAGCAAATACATGGATCGTTGCTTTTATTGTTTGCATTGGATCTGATAGAATGCTTTTATTAAACCTTTCTGCCATCTGACTTAATATTTTCTTAGAGGATATTGAATGTGTTTTCCTTTTTGGGTTAGATTTTCTTAAATGGTTAGGTTACGTATGTAGTTCATCATATTACTCAGGTACTTAACAAATTGTTTAGTTGGGTGGGTAATTCAATAGATGATGTGGGTTCTTTATTTACGCAGATATCAAGGAAAAAAGGATTGTGTGAAACTTGTGACCAAAAGGATGTTCATGGTTACCTACGTGTGACTTACAAAATAGTATTCCTCTTATTATATGAATCATCGTGCCTATGTCATAATGCATAACACATACCGCACACGTCATGAAGCATTTTTTCAATTGAAACCTATGATCCTTGGTGACACACAATGATGTGTTTTAGGTCTGTTTTAATTTCCTTATAATAGCTGGGTCTGGGAAAGAAAACTGCCAGGCTTCCATGTTAACAACCACCTATGCGTATGCTTATATGTAATTACAAAAGTTGTTGGGTTATTTCTAGAAATGCTTTTAAAATATTCTAAGTAGTTAAGTCTATTGTAACTTTGATTAACTATGCCTTTGCCTTATTTTGATTGTTATGAGATTAGGAAAATTATTTCTTAAGAAACGTTTATAACCTAGTTTATTTGTTCCCAAGTACCATATTGCATATGCCCTCTATATGAGTTTCCCTTACAAATTATCAAGATTAAGCTCGACCACGTTGCTTTCACTCATTGTGTGCGCACACGCCGATCGCTATCGGTCCGAATCAAATGCGCATGATTCCGGTGCGCAACGAGCCGTGCGAAATGACTTTTATTTTCTGAAATCGAATGGATTAGGTTTTATTTTAGATAATAGCGGGTAGGTACTGGGTACATATATATTGTAAGAATAGTGTCTCGGTGAAAGGTAGCAACGATGAACGCAGCAGATTTTTTGCCAAAAGATTAAAATGCCAGTTAAGCAATCTTTAAAAGGAAACACTTAGCAAAAGTCTAAGAACTCGAAAATGTTGTTTTTGATTTGGACAAAGCATATTGTGATGTTGAAATAAATACTAACTAGATAACTGCTTAACTGATTTTACTCAATAATACGAAACTAAATGCTCCTTATAATTCGTTATTTCCAAGTTGCACAAGAAAATATGTAAACGGCGCCGTACTAACGCAAAGCCTTTTTCGCATTTTCAGAAACAAAACCAAGACCCGCCTACATTTCAGGAATACAAAAGCGTCGTGTTTATTTTGGCACATATTGTTTAACCCGCTGAGACTACGCGTTATACTATCACTCTTAGACCCAACGATCTACGAAAGGGTCGAATTAATAGAGGAAAATAAATCTTATGTTCTATGCTCTAAAGTTGAAAATGACTTGTTTTTGGAACTCAAAGCTTTGTCTGCATGGCTACCAAGGGTGGTTGGATAAGTGACTCGGATAAATGATCCAGTCTATAGAAGAGTAGGAGTTTGCTGTTTTAGGTTGTGCTTGTCGAGATTTTGCTAAAAAAAGTTAGTAATGAATCGCAGAATTTTGAAAGGAGTACTTAAACTTTGAGGATGTATGTGATTTCAAGATTGATGAATGCTGATTGCTGCTAAATGAAGCCGATCAAACATTATATTAATCTATAAAGTTTGGTCAATCAATTAGATTGTTTGTTACTGTTTGTTTCTATTAAAATTCTGACCATTGCAAATCCAAAGATGATTCAGTTGAATATACTATTTTAGCCTAGAATGTGCAGGGAGCCTAGTTTGTTAGAATTTTGTCCTCATTTCGCCTAACACCTTATAGCAGTTTACACACCATCACACAATAATTAACATTCAATACAGTGTAGCGGTCGTAATGTGTCCGCTGAGATTAAGTGAAGCGGCTTGGCTAATACCGTCGAGGTTTGGAATATTAACGACGCAGTCTGTATGCGAAATAATGGGTGTAGTAAAACCCAAAGGATTCTGAATGTTCGACACTGCTTTAAATCATTATGAGTACTTGAGATTCATACAATGTTGTTTTGCAGTAAAGTACACTAATTTCTCGTCAATATGTAACGTTTTATAGTGGTTTTTATATGCAGGGGATTATGATCGGGATTGGCATCCATGTGCATCCATCCGCTATACGGTCTAAGCTTAGTTAGTGAATAAATTTTATTTACTGCGATATAGTTAATTTCTCGAAACATCTTTAATAATTCGTCAAATCTTGGCGTGTTTGAGTATTGGAATTGGTCCTTCGAGTCATATTAGTTACACTAACTAAAATATTTGTAGTAAATGAACAGTAATTATACTACACTTAAGTCAAATCTAACATACAAAGAGAAAGCTTCTCAATGCAATGTCGATTGTACTCGTAGCATTATTGTCCTGAATGCCTCATGTATTTTGTTAAAGTGACGACGGAATTTCCTTTGTCTTTTACAAATGGTCATGGCTCGGCGGATTTGGTTGATTAATGATATGTCATGATCGTTACGACCGTGCCCGCAATGTTTTGGCCGGGAAATGTTTTTGTTACCGTGAAAATTCCATATTAATTTTATTTTGTATGCGTAGAGGGTTGCGGATAACGGTATTATTTATGACCTTTGTGAGGAGAAGTATTGTAGGTAGCTTTTAAAGGTTCGATGTAACAAAGTGTGAAACCGGCCCTTGTCTACTCCATGTCTTTCACCTTCGACTATTTTTACGTCTCCATTTTCCCTTGAAATGAATCTAAATAGGCATTTTATTCAGTGTTGAAGTTAAACCAGTTTGCGACACGCTGTCGTCGCCTAACGGCACAGCCTCTCTGCGGTTGGGTTAGCCGCGTTTCATTACTGTATTGGTTTCGCGGTGGATCGAATTACCTAATTTATCATCTATTGGGTTTTTGGTGCAACCTGCAAGTATGTATGAGTACCTTGAGATTGAGGAGAACTAATTGAGATTGAGAGAATTATGTAATCTTATTTGTATTTGGGGTGTAAATTAGTGTCGATCATCTGCCGCGTGGGTGAAATTCTATGAGATAACAGATAGTATTATTGTCCTGAATGCCTCAGATAGCAGAATGTTCCCTAGAAACATTATGTGATGATAATTTCAATGTAATTTTGATAATCGTTTATTTTTATGCACAAGCAAGTATTCGAATTTATCAGAATACTTCACACACTGATCTATTTTTAGATCAAAGCGACGGAGCTCTCAGTCCAATATGTACTTCTGATCGAAACACAAATCA
This sequence comes from Colias nastes, assembly GCA_907164665.1. NCBI lineage: Eukaryota > Metazoa > Arthropoda > Insecta > Lepidoptera > Pieridae > Colias > Colias nastes. Next base: position 3,725 of record CAJQZM010027173.1, on the reverse strand, counting down.
CGTAATCTATTGCTCCTCATAGGACATGATTACATTATGTAATCCCATATTTTTGGAATCAGAAAAGAAACAAAACCAAATCACTCGAACTGAACAGCACATATTTCAAAATCTTCACTCGTCGTACATCTTACCGTTTCACTTGAAATGCTATTGGCCATTGAATACAAATTCACGTGTGGGCGACAACAGGAAATGCACATATGTAATGTATGTTAGTCTTCAAGTTGTCGTTTCTCAGATTACGCTACATTCCCCAGGGAATTCGTCTTTTTGCCATGTCAGTGGTATCGGTTGACAGTTGATCTGTGCCTCACTGTCTCGTATTGTATGGGTGCAGTTGAAATGTAGGCATGGGAAATTATCGCGTGTGTATGGGGTAACGGGAGGGTATCTTGTATTGTTTTATTTGTACTGTTGATTACAATGTGGTACAGTTTTAGCGGGTTTCTTTGATTTTGTAGCGACAAATATTTTTCATTGTGTATTTTTCATTTTATCAATGTGAACATTCAGTGAAGATCTTAATGTGAACGTTTGCAGACATAAAATGGAATACATATTTAATGGGAAGTCCTCCCAAAAACTGCCGACATGATAAACGATCTTCCAGCTGCACTGTGATTAGAGAAATAATTTATCTAAATAATATGGACAGATCTATGTTGCTACTAAAACTCGTTTAACAAAATTTAATGCTCCATTTAGTTTGTAAAAAATGAATCAATTAACTGAAACAAGTTTACAAGTACTCTAGTTGATCACAAATTGTTTGCCTATAAAACGGTTCCTCCGAGCTTTGCGTCCAAGTTTGGTAATTTGGTTCTTATGTATGTTTGTATAGGAATTATAATGCCGTACATGAAATGTAAATGAGGTGGTGTCGGCATTAGCATAGATCTGTAGATGGCCCGTTCAATTATGATGCTGCGTGATGCTGCATATTATTGTGGTGCGAGCTAAAGGATTGGGCGGGTGTGGAATTAATTGACACATGCTATTAAAAAATTGTGTATTATTTATTTTGATATCGTTGAATATTTTGTGAAATTGTACTGGCTCTCCAGAAATGCGCTTGTTATTCTGCTTCTACTTAAACATACATATAGGTATGTAAAAGTACACAAAAGTGAGTAAATTAAGGGTATATGAGTTAATTAAGTGCTAAAATGCCTCGCATATTGAAGGTTTTATCTTTAAGTTTCCCAGTTTCGTTATTCTCATTATTCAGATTAAGTATTGGCGCACATAGTCTGAATAACTTTTACATAGTTTCTTAGGAATTTTATTAATTAAATTATAACTAGGAATTTAATAATTATTCTTGTAAATTTAACATTACATCTGATACTAAAACGTGTTTGCTTTATCGAGTGGTTTTTTAATCAATTCAAAGATTCAACTTTTTTCTATATTTTGACAAGTTACCACAGATTAAACAGTTATCACTCACCCATCGTACAGAGTAAAAAATCTAAATTCAAATTAATGTCCATCTGTAATTACGAACGTTGACCCGTCACGAATTAAATCGGAGTATTTAAAAGGTCACAGATTTGACCCCAAATACGATTGGGCTGTTATCGTTACATTGATACCATCTCGAGTACGGAGAAATTGGACAAGTCATATTGTTTGTGTTCTAACTATTGTTTCAGAGATGTGTTTTATTATAAAGTACCGTTGAAGCCTTTGCGAATATGGTGTTCATATTTAAACTAGTTGTATTTGAATTTCGATATTTGATATTTGGATAGAGGTCGATAGAACTTTTGAATTTCCTAGTATTATATGTGTAAAAAATATAATAAGGTAATGATTGATAGTTCGATACAAACGACTGTGAAATAATATTTTATTTGATACAAACATAATATGTACCTACTTTAATAAATTGAGGAATTTGAACACATACCCATCACACACGACACGAATTTTTATTGAGTTTATTTTTTGGATGAGGGCATTGCGTCGTAAATATAATACATATCAATGAGTGCTTTTTGTTTGTGTGGACGTTTCTTACTTTATATTGGACTAAAGTACATGATGAGAAAATAATTGAGTTAGATATGAATGGAGATATAATTTGTTAATAATATAGCAGGATTAAATTGAGTTTATCCTGTAATTAAAATTTAGTATGATATTATTAAGTTGATTCACTTTATGCAAGACTTTTTTCACATTTTAGTATTGAATTCTTTCATTATTTTCTTGTCTTATTAATTTTCGATGTCTCTGTCGATAGTGATAGAACTCTTATAAGATTATTGTCACCATCCAAACAGTAACCTAAAGAATAGTATGTTGTAGCTGCTACGGAATCTTATACATTTTTGCTTGCCTCGAATTCACTTGTCTTCATCTCTGAAAGCTCATTGCTTACGTCACGTGACATGTGTGATGTAAAAACAGTCCGTGTGTAAGGTGAATGACCCGCTAGCAAATATTGGGTTTGACCAATCGTCTATTCGTGCTACACCTACTTATATTGCCGTGATGGCCATTTAGATTTGTACTGTGTGATCCCGCAAATAAGCTTTTTTAATGATATAGGTGGAGGGATTAATAAGTTTGATTTACAATACCTATACATAATATTATGATGTGGTTTAGGTGCCTCATGATTATATACCTTCGAGCTATCTAAATGATTGAGAAGATTCCAATAAGCGTTTGTTATAAGTGCAGTTTATTTTGTTCCACCTTATTTGCCTTTATAAACAACAAAAATATTGAACATACTCAAGACTTAAAGCTGAAAACGTGAAGTTATCACACTTGGTTGACTCCAAATTATTTATGTGTAATTTCGGTAGCTGTCATTCTAATTCAATGAAATAAAATTTATGTTCGAAAACCCTTTATCAGTACCGAGATTATTATTATTTACATGTCTTATTCAATTCCTTGGCGATAAAATTCTCTCATTCGTATACGAATATTGTTATTGCTAAATCCCGTATCTTCGAATTCTGTACACAAATTTGATTATATTCATAAAACGTTCGCTTCATGTGTGTATTGCTACGTGTTGTGGTAAACACGTTTCGAAAAACGTACAATTTATGTTGACGTATCGAAAAATGCAAACGAGCCGGTTGTAAGGTAATAGGCTGCGTTTCCACCAGTTGTGCGAGGATGCGTAGCGAGGGATGTGTTTGTAAAGAACCAATTGTATCGCTTCATTTACCTCGCCTCGCTCAGAACAGCTCTGGTGGAAACGGCTCAGATGCAGCGGTGCTAGGTTGTAGTGAAGGTGTAGTGTCACAGAGTGCACAATCTTCAAATTCAAATTCAAATTCAAATTGCTTTATTTGCAGAATGTAGAATCTTGCATCTTAAGTGCTATTTAGGTGAAACTTTTCCATCGGAGACGACCCTTTGTTGAGAGGTGTATTTTGATTTGATCCACGAGGAAAGTGATTTCTTCGTTGAATGATTATAAAGATAATAATAGATGATTGGTAGATATGTGGTAAAGAGTTATGGCAAAGAGTTTAGAGGGAGTTCTATTTCTAAGAAATTCTACTGTGAGCTCGGGGATACTTGTTTTATTTGTTACTAGCTGTGCCCGCGACTTCGTCCGCGTGGAATAGTGACTGCGTAGTAAACTACTTAACACACAATTATTGAGTAAACACTTACTACCATAAAAGCATAAGCACTTGCAGATTATTTTACAGTTAAGAAATAAAATAAATTAAATAAATAATAACACA
>CAJQZM010027160.1:0-10843 GCA_907164665.1 Colias nastes | reverse complement strand
AACTATAAAGCTTCTATTGTCAGCTCAAAAACTTCCTCCTGACGTATAGCTGCAGATAAAACACCATGATTTAGAATCAGCTGTAAAATTAACATTTACGAGTAAAGTTGGAGATGTACAGGGCACTGATTATTACAATGTTTTCATTTCAAACTCATACACATTTATTTATTACTACTTCACTTAAATAAGCGTGATTGTATTGTCAATTTAAATAGTTATGTTTGAGTAGTACACGCAATTGAGATCCTGAGCTGAAAGCTAGGGTATTATAATTATTTAATACACTAGGTTTCTCCCAATTTGTTGATATTATGTTGTACAACAAATAATAATTATTAGAACTATTTGTTGACTGCGCAATGTCCCAATTTAATCAATGCAAAAGGAAAGCAAGAATAGATTATATACTGAATATGGATGGATGACAATTATATACCTATTCCGATACCAACTGCGTTATTAAATCCACGGGCTGCAGCTTACTTTTCCAAGCAAACCCACACAAAAAGATTTACCAAAACACCGCCCAGTGCACCACCAGCCTTACTAAAACGATTTATAATTAATGCCAGGCTAGAAGTGGCTATTTCCAGTTAATGTACCATTCGCTAAACACCGACGCTGATGCATTATGTCGTAAACAGGGAGACGTCTGATCTCCGAGTGTTAGAGAAATAATAATCAATGTTTACGTGAAAGAAATACAAACGAACTTACGATTAAACAAACATTGTTTTAATAATAGCGAAGTGCTTTTGATTCGTCAATATTGAGACTAACCAGAATATTGCTCTAAATGAGGAAGATGGACTTTAACCATAAGCACAGAATAATAACTAGTAGCTAGACCATAAGGCAATATAGTATGTTCGCTAACTTACAATAGTACTTTAGACATGTGATAGCCAAAATCTGTTCTGTTACCCAGGAATTCGATTTTGACTCCAACTTCCAAGATAATTTTAATTCCATAATACCGTATCATGCTGACTTAAATACTGATATATATTGCAGACTATTTTTCCAATGTCTTTCTATCCCTATGTATGCTTAGATCTTTAGAACTACGCAACGGATTTTGACGCAGTTTTTTTAAATAGAAACAGTGCTTCAAGGGGAAGGTTTTAGAATAGGTACAGTTTCCACAAAACCTGTCTTTAGGGCATAATTTACCTCTAATAGATTATACAAGGTCGCGAAGGGTGAAAACAACAACCTAGGCATAAGGCATTAATGTCATGGCCACTTGATTCAGTGTGATTCATCCAACCCTTACCAGAACCTGCTCACTGCTACTACGTAACTATACAGTCATCGGAATATGTATATATTTTTTTACACAATGCCCTATTTATCGTTCTAAAGAATCTGCGATGGTCACGATATGGTAGCAAGGTCATTTGAATGTGGGCGTATTTCGGAGAAAATTTCGATGTTTATAAGGTGCTAGTTAACTTGTATTAGGTCATCGATGAATTCACATTTATATAGAAAACAAGGTGCTTATGATTTACATAAAACCACAGAGCCTTTTTTTATTAATTTGCATCTAGGTATATTCTCCTATTTATGAATATGTTGAGATTTTTGCTTCAAAAAGTAGTAGTTAATTTCGAAGGTTTTTATATGAATTTTGGATAATGCAATTGGTATAAAGGGAAGTCCCATGTCTCCTAGTGGGGTAAGGGGCAGATGCGTTATACATCTGTTTCACTGATCGATTTTCTCTAGGGACAAGTAGGTGATCAGCCTTCTGTGTCCAGCCAGACCAAGACAATTTTTTTTTCTTCGTCTCCACCGGGAATCGAACCCAGGACCCCTCGGTGCTACGCTCACGCGTCAACCACTGTACCAAGGAGGCGGTCGGAATTGGTATACTTATTCCATAATCTAATCATCTGCACTTAAAAGTAAAAACCAATGCGACTTTATATTTGATATCCGAATATCGATTTATCGCAGTACAAATGAATCTACCTACCGTAACCATTAATTTGATAGCAAAATAATAAAAAACAAACATGCTAATGGCTCTAATGAGATCACGTGGTCCATTATCAAATGGTAAATATAATTAAACTAGTATTTGTTAATTTAATCGACCTTTTTAGAAACTATATTAATAAGATTCATTTTTATGAAAACGTCAATCATTACTGTAAATTTGAAAAAAGTCCACCCTATGTGTTTGAAAAAAGGGTGATTACAGTTTCAATTCCTTCTACGGTTTATTTTTTTAAGTTTTATTTGTTATTCATGTTATTGTCAGTTTCATTTAACTGTTCGTAGCAATCATAGACAAAACAAAAAAAAATACAATTGAATTTAGAACCTCCTCTATTTTTGGTGGCGTCTGCGTCGGTTGAAAACATATAAATTATAAAATATGTATATCTTATTGTACTATAAAGTAGGAAAATTCAAAATACATTATTTTTAACGACATAACAACAGCTGGAAAATTGACACTTTCGCAACGGAATAAACATGTAGTTTCTTATGAATCATTATGTAATTATTATAAAATACAAATACATATATATTACACAATACCTACATATTATATACCTAGATAATACCTACAGACGTATCTAATAATAACTTTAATAATTAACATTGACTTACAGCTGCTAGAAAATATAAAGTACATTATACCTATGTACATAGATTAAAAACCCATACTAATATTATAAATGCGTAGTGTGTTTGTTTGTCTTTCTTTTACGTCGTAACGCAGTTATTTTATTGGAACGAAGTTTCGGGCAAGTGGGAAAAAATTGGAATAAAATTAACAGTTAGCAACTAAAACTTAAATATGTGAGGGTAGTTGATAATATAAGCACTAAACAACATCTTTCTAGAAATATTGAAATACCTACCTACACAGTTATTTGAGGCTACAATAATGTAAGGTGATTATTCATAATATTTTTTTGTATGTGTATTTAATACATTTATAAATTAACTAGCTGCTCCGCGCGGTTTCACCCGCGTGGCTCCACTCCTGTTGGTCGTAGCGTGATGATATATAGCCTATAACCTTCCTCGATAAATGGGCTATCTAACACCGAAAGAATTTTTCAAATCGGACCAGTAGTTCCCGAGATTAGCGCGTTCAAACAAACAAACAAACAAACAAACTCTTCAGCTTTATAATATTAGTATAGATTAGTATATATAGTTTTTATCGAAGTTGCAATACTTTCCTATTGCAACTTCGATAAAGTGCAATTCAAGTTTTTTTTTTTACTTATAATATATTTATTGATTAATAATATCTAAAGTTTATATCTATCTATCTCAATGCTAAAGTTAATTGAAACAATAAATTTATTATAGCAGGACATGTACCATGTCCCTTTGATGTGATACAATAATGATGGATTATTTTACAGGTCATTGAGTATCTAGATGTATTATTTTCAACACTTTGGCAGACTGCATAAAAATACAAAGGTGGTCTTGTGTTAGAAATTGCAATTTGGGTATTGAATGTATGAATATCAATCCTGAAACAGATGCATCATATAATTTGAGCATTTGTAGGTATGTTCAAATACAGACGTTGTATAACTGTTACTTTATATATACTACTTACTACATTAAAAATAAAAAATTGATGAATAAGCTTATCTTGACTGACCGGTTGGCTTGGTTGTTAGTGGCCCTGCTTTCCAAGCCAATGGTCGTGGGTATGATTCCCACCCGGGGCAAATATTTGTGTGATGAACATAGATGTTTGCTCTGTGTCTGGGTGTTAATTATCTATATAAGTATTTATTTAAAATTATATATATGTATGTTTATCAGCCATCTGGTTTCCATAACACAAGCAAAAGCTTAGTATGGGATCAGATTGTGCCGTGTGTGAAAATTGTCTTGAAATAACTATTATCTCTGGTAGAACTGGTTTACTGCATAATATTAAATATAAATAAATATTTCAGGACAATTGACAATTTCACACACAGCACGATATGATCCCATACTTAGCTTTTTGATCATTTCGGAAAATTTGTTTTGTGTTAGATTTTCATTTACCAAGGAAGGTACATAGCATCATGTTATAACCAATAGGAATGGGAAAAAGTATAGCTATCAGATAATCTATTCTAAAATAATAAAGCTGAAGAGTTTGTTTGTTTGAATGCGCTAATCTCAGGAACTACTGGTCCGATTTGAAAAATTCTTTCAGGGTTAGATTTATTATTTTATTATATTTATTAGCCCATTTATTGAGGAAGGCTATAGGCTATAATATATCATCACGCTAAGACTAACAGGAGCGGAGCAATGCGGGTGAAACCGCAGAGCACAGCTAGTATAGAATACATTGCAACCCCAGTATTTTAAGAAAGAAAAATATTATTTTCTATATATAATTATTATTTTAGGAATTCATTTACCAATAGTAAACATATTTACTAATAAACACATGCCAATTTTTTTATCTAGGGTCAACAAAAGCAAGGACAAGCGGCTAGCTAATAATATGAATTTTTTTATACATAGGTACTATGTCTCTTATTTACAATTTTAAACATAATTTTTTATAGTTGTTGTTTATGAAATAAAATTAAATAAACATTCATATAATGTTGTTTTGATAACAATCTAGTAGGAATTTGTTTCAATGCGGGTAAAAACAATTACCTATTTTATATTATGTACAAGTATTTTATGTTGATGTCGCTGTCTGTTTGTCATACATAGATGTATGGTTAAATCTTTAAAACTATGTAATGATGATGTTTTTTAATAGATACAGCAGTTCTTGAGATTTAAGTATATAATGTGTAAAGTTTTCTTCAAATGGCAAAGCATCTTACAATAATCATCGGCTTAATCATCTTCAATGAATATTATACCTAAAAGTACCTTATTATAAATATATTTTATATAATTTGTTTCCTAATGATATATTAATGAATAGAATATATTATAAGACTAGCTGCTCCCCACGGTTTCACCCACGTGGCTCCACTCCTGTTGGTCGTAACGTGATGATATATAGCCTTCCTCGATAAATGGGCTATCTAACACTGAAATAATTTTTCAAATCGGACCAGTAGTTCCTGAGATTAGCGCGTTCAAACAAACAAACTCTTCAGCTTTATAATATTAGAATAGATTAGTCTTTTGCACATGTTGTACATTTATTTAATTATGATTAATTATGAACCATTTTCTCAAGTTTCTTTTAGAAATGTAATTTATTACTATTAAGTTAATATTATTCAGTGATTCCACAAAAATCCCTATTATATTAAACAGATGCTTATGCGGTAAGTTAAATGTGCATTTTTCAAGCAAATAATACATAAAACATTTAGGGAAAATTTAATCTATAAAAAACATATTGTAAACTACCTATATGCTATGGTTTTTGATCTCATCTAGGTACCTATTATTTTTTAAACTAGTTTTTTGTCACTGATAAGATAAATTTAGATTTTTTGTTTTACTTTATGCGTGTTTTTCTATTTAAAGCATTTGATAAACATCATGTTAACTACATTTTACGCGAATAAACGCTGTAAAACAAATTAAAAATATTTAACTACTTACGCAATTTGTTCTTCTTTTCGATATACATGAAGCACACTCAGATGTAAATTTAGACCAAAATCGTGTCCAAAATAGATAATCGACCACTAAACACTAAAGGAGTAGGCAGATCACATTATGTCCATTATGTAGAGGTAAAAACTGCAGTCCAGGTATTTTGAACACTAGGTGAGGGAAAACTGAGGAAAACCTCCGAATAATAATATTGCTAAAGTTAATTTCGAATATCATATATAAAACACAACAGGTTACCACATATTCTAGACAAACAAATCGGTCCGAGAGAAAGACACGCACATGCCCGTGGCCACAACCAAAATGTATTTTCACGAAATCAACTCGTTTTCAGGATTTCACAAAATAAAATGATGTGAATGACATACCTATTGTATTTTTGACATGCGCACCGCGACCGCTTGCAATTTTTGTAGTGACATCTAGTATCGCATTTTGATAAGTTTGTGAAAATTGTCTTGAGGAAATCCTGTTAGTTATTCTACTGAATACAAGATGGCGTCTCTAAATAAGTTTATATAATTAAGCCACAGATGACACTAATCTCAATAAGAATTACTAGTTTTATTTTAAATTAAATCCTTTTTTTATTTCAAGTAAATACACCGTATTCCGATTTCCGGTGGGAAACCTTGAGGAAGGCCTTTGTCCAGCAGGGACGCCCCACGGCTGACACGACGACGACGACACCGTATTCCTTAGAAATTCTAACTACTTAATTTTTACAATCACAGATCACTTAATTAACAAAATAATTGATATGGTAGGTACTTAAGTATTATAATATTACATAGTAAAATACTTTGGTTGTAGTTTGGTTGTAGTCACCTGTAGTAAGTAGTAGTAGACTAAATATAATATTTCGAACCTGTATACCTATTTGTAGGTGAATTGTTATTATAAATGAACATTCAACCATGGCATTCAACGTAGATTTCATCGAAATTATTGAAAAGTAATTTAATTATGTACCTACTACCTAATCCGACGAATAAAGACTTTGAAGTAGGTATAGGACTATGATTAATCTACTTAGCAAAAAAATGTGTGCGTGTACTAACTACTAGTGTACACACGTAAGAAGTGAAATTTCTTTATGACTTTTCAAAAAATAATTTACTATATGCAACTTTACGGAAATACGTCGAATAACGCGTGGTAGGGATAAGAAAAAGATGGCGCGTAACGGAAAAATGTCACGCTTAACGAAAAAATGTTACACTAAATTTTTTTCCAACCCCGATAAAGAAGTTTCACTTCAATAATGCCTTCGATAGTATTCAATAGGTACCTAGGTATGTAAAAATAAATGCAACTAACTAGTTTTAAGGTCACTTCCATAATCATTTTCATAAGACTAGACCCCTAATGCAGGTATAGATGACGTCATGCAGATGCTTGAGGGTCAGCATGAGGATAATCAAATCTGAGAATAATTAAATCCAGGTACGATAAAATACATATAATTTGAAACAATAAATTCCTTAATATCACTTTATAGTTATATACTAATATTACACTATTCTATATAAAATCGCGTCACAGTATTTGTAATTTGAACTCTCCTGAAACAATTTACCCGATTTCTATGAAATTTTTAGGAAATAAAGTGTCCTAAAGTGTCACGTCACGGTCAGCTGTGACGAACCCATTTTTTTTTGGGTCTTCTAGTACCTATTTATTTTTGGTTTGTTTCAATGGATCTCGAAATATTGTTGATAGTTACAAACGTTGATTTCGAAAATCTCAAGATATACCTAATATTAATACCTAGCTATATTCGTCTTTATTGAGTCTAGTAACATAGAATGGACTCATATTTATATAAGTTACGAATAAATGGAAAGACTGAAGATTTAGGTGCATCTAGGAATTATGCACATTATGGAGTAGGTACATACTAGATTTCCGCCCGCGGCTTCGCCCGCGTTTTCAAAGAAAAACACGCATAGTCCCCGTTCCTGTGGGATTTCCGGGATAAAAACTAGCCTATGTCTTATTCTGGGTCTTCAGCTACCTACATACCTACCTACCAAAGTTCATTGTAGGTAATCGGTTTAGTGGTATTTGTGTGAATGAGTAACAAACATTCATCCTCACAAACTTTCGCATTTATAATATTATTAGTAGGATTATAATATTAGTAGGGTAATCTCAAGTGAATATAACCTATCTATGTTAAATAGTTTTATGTTATAGAAAAACAAGTTACTCAACTAAAAACACTCATTTATATTCACTTTATATTATTTTTTTTTATTCCCTTTGAATGGATATTGCTTCTCAAGGTAAATAAATAATTTAACAACAAATAAATGTAATATTTTTAATTTTAGCTAACCACTAACTACTTGAACATAGTTTTTAATTAGTTTGTACTACAGTGAATATTCACATAATAATATGTTACCATTTTTCGCTAAAACTTGTTATTTATAAGATGAATTTAAACACGAAATATTTATCACACCAAATCTGTGAAATTTACTTGTTTCTTTTCATTAGCTAAATAATTATTTATCTACGTGGCACATAAAGTTGTAAAATGAATATTCTTACGTCGCAGAATAAAAAAAGAGCGTGTGTGCCAAGCACACGTGTCAGAAGTGAAACTTCTTTGGCAAGATTCAAAGATACCAAAATCGTCGCCTCACTCCATGACGTGATGGTATTGTCGTGACCTTGAAATTTTACTCTCAAAGAGCCTAAAGAAGTTTTACTTAAAAAAAATTATACTTAACTAAAGTAATTTTTTTTTCTATGTTTATTTTCGTAAGACCACAGATTATTAATAGTAAGTAAGGTAGGAGGTAGTAAGTAAGGTAGGAGGTAGTGGCAAGATTAAAAAAAATAATATTCTATACACTATTATGCTACTGGTTTGTTATAAACACATATTAACATTTATATTCGTGTAGTAAAGGCCAGCTATTTGGAAATCCGTTAGACACCATTGACGTGACATCATAGCGACGGATTCTGTTGGCGGGTGGCCATTTTGGATTTATAGTGCGGGAGCTAGTTTACTGTCTAAGCTTTTTATGTTATCTTTGTAATGACTTGAACAAATTGCAGTATTGATGAGTATAAAGAAATGAATATAAATTTTTCAAAACGTAGCACACAAGAATCTTAATCAAGTAAGTAAGTATATAGAAATAAAACATAATGATAAACATAGGTACAATTTTGCTTGTTTTCATAAAAATAAATATCAAATAGATATTATGTACGCAAAAACATTGGAATATCAAACCGATATTAAAATCAAACCTATTACCATTAATCTTATAACATTAAACTAAACAAACAGAGGCTTTAATATATTATATTTTTTTCACCTATTTTAAATAAAAACTTGCGTAATCATACGTAATATATAGAAACGTAAAGCAGTTTTATACCGAGTGATAATTTCCAACGCGTTAATTAATCACTCTATTAACAATTTAACATACTAATTAAGAAGACCATAAAGAAAAATATCTCATAGAAACCGGATTCTACTGGATATATATTTATGTTAGCAACTAATTTGCCCTTAGTTACAAGTGATGTTAAAAGTTGTTTTAAATACGATGGTTGGAATATAGCATCGTTTTTCAATCACCTTCTAGTGTTCATAATCCATTTGCTATTAGCTGGTTTCGCAATTCGCAAAAATATATAATCCGAAACATTTTGTCAGTGAAGAAACTAGTTACAACCTACTGTTTTACGCAAGAGTCATTTGTAATAATGATATAATAATTAGTTATTAAACGAACCTAATACCTAAGTGTGAATACCTATGTGTTGTACTTGTAATTTGTGATTTTAAGTCCAAAAAAAACTTTTTTTTCCACATTCATTATAAACTAGCTGTACCCTGCGGTTTTACCCGCATTGCTCCGCTCGTCTTAACGTGATGATATATCCATACTTAATATTATAAATGCGAAAGTAACTCTGTCTGTCTGTCTGTTACTCAATCACGCCTTAAGTACTGAACCAATTTGCATGAAATTTGGTATAGAGATATTTTGATACCCGAGAAAGGACATAGGATAGGTTTTATCCCGGAACCCCCCCATCAGTTCCAAGCCTTGTCGTGGCCGGGGGGGCTCAGTAGCTTGGAGTGCACTCGTGTACTCTGAGTGAAGCCAATTGGACGCGGAGGGGCTGAAAGGCCGGTCTGTCGTCTGACGACACGATTGGTTCGACGGCCAGGGATCCATATAGCTGGCTGGCTGGCTTGAAGGCCGGCTGGCCGGGCTGGCTGGAACCGGCTGGTCACACCGGCTGCCTCGCTGGCTGGCTAGGGGGCCGGCTGGCAGGCTGGCTGAAACCGGCTGCTCCACCGGTTGGCTGGCTGGCTGCTTTGAGCCGCGGCGGCTGGCTGGCATGCTGTCACCGGCTGGTTGTCCGGCTGGCTGGCTGGCTGGCTGGATGGCTGGCTAGCTGGCTAGGATCCTCCGGGGGGCCAGGATTGGCTCAGGTGCCGTTGTGGTACGGCGAGGTATGGCGGCTAGTGGTCGCGGCCTGGCAATTTGGCTGGGCAAAATGGGGTTGGAAGGTCGATCGGGGCTCGTTTGGGTCTCGTTCCGACCGACTGGCAGGGGGCTGCGCTTTGCGGCGGTGGATGGCGGTCAGAGGCCGCGCGCGTTGATTTTTGTTGGTAGTCTAACTACCAACAAAACAGGGGGCGGGATCCCGACGCGTCACTTTTGTGACACGCGGTGACTCCTGTAGGTGGGTGTAGGGCGGCGGCTGTCCTGTGACAGCCGTCTGCCAACTCGTAATCCGGTCCGTGGGGCCGGACCGAGGGCCGCCACCTCTGGTGTGAGGTGGGGGCTGCGAGGGAAACCTCTATAAAAGTGCGCCGGAGGGTCCTTCGACGCGTGAATCACGTTTCAGAGGGCCTTTCGGCGCGCGCCCTTCGGCCGGTCGGTGCTGGGGTCGAGGGTTTGGGGAACGCCGATGATGGAACGGGGAACAATCCATCATCGGCGAGCGGGTGGCGTGAGCTCGTGTACAGCTTGCGCCGCCCTGGGGTGGGCATTTGGTGGAGGGCCTGGAAACGGGCAAGTGGCGGAGGGCCTGGAAACGGGCAACTGCTGGGCGGGACATGCGGAAGATTGCGAATGTGTACCCGCATCCCGTCTAAAGCAGCGCGTTGGTACACGGTGGGGTTTTAGTCGGTAGGAATCCGACATAACCCACGGCTCCTTCCGGGAGCCGTGGGTATCTTAGGCAAGATTTCCCCACTTGAAAAAAA
>CAJQZM010027145.1:0-15506 GCA_907164665.1 Colias nastes | reverse complement strand
TAGGTTAAGTTTGATTGAATAAAACGAATTTGAATTTGAATTTGAATATAAATAACTAGCTGCGCTTCGCGGTTTCAACCACAGTATTACAATATTATTTCCTAGGAAATATGGTAATACTGTGGTTTCAACCGCGTGGCCTGTTGGTCTTATCGTAATGATATATTATAGCCTATAAGCCTTCCTCGATAAATGTGCTATCTAACACCGAAAGAATTTTTCAAATCGACCAATAGTTCCTGAGATTAGCGCGTTCAAACAAACAAACAAACTCGGATTTATTTTATTAGTATAGACTATAGGTAGATATTTAAAGTATTCACATGTGACATGCGTTACGTGGTGACTGGTGTCATGAATGTACCTAACCATGATAGAAATGAATGAAAAGCAAACTACGTGCTAACATTTATTTATTGTTTATTGGTTCATCAACTTCCAGCATATTATACGTACATTAGCAGTACCTATCATACAGTAACAAAATATGGTTCTTACATGTTAGAGTTTAGACAATTATAGATAAAACACAGCGTTCAGCTTAAAATATAATTAAATAAGTGGTGGATTATAGCATATTTTGTAGAAAATACATGTTATATAAAATGTAATATATGTAAAGTGTATAATAAAATGTAATATATTATGAAATAAAATCGTTTATTTTGGTGCAGGTTTCGCATACTACATATTATCAGGGTTTGGTCTGGCTGCGGGGATACATCGGTATTGGTCTCATCGGGCTTTCAAAGCGAAACTGCCTATGAAGATTCTTATGTTAATAGGATATGCTGCTTGCGGTCAGGTATTGTACCATTGTTGAGGTAATTATTAAAACCCCAAACCATTGAAAATATCATTTATAGTATTTAAATTAGACGTAATATTTATGGAAGCTAAGTAATTCTTTCTAATAATTTTAATACATAAGTTACTTTGTCTGTCTCTTTATCATACCTTGGAAAAAAATTGTAGGTACCTATATTGATAGTTTAAGATCTGAGAAAGAACCTATGATAGATTTTATCCCAGAAATCACATAGGAACGAGAAACCTTGATTTAGAAATAAATAGAAGTATAACTGTAAGAGTATTGAGGTTGATAATTTTTATTCAATTTTAGGTAGGTTACTACGACCACACTTTTACAACGCTCTCATATTAATATCTAATAATCTACAGTCTTTTCCTAAGTGTTCCTAACATTCGATTTTATTAGTCACTGTAACCCGAAAAATCTCAGATCATCATGTATATTCCACAGGTCCCAATTTACGATTGGGTCCGGGACCACAGAGTTCATCACAAGAAGACAGAAACCTCGTCCGATCCTCACGACGCCACCCGTGGGTTCTTCTTCACCCACGTGGGCTGGCTGATGATGAAGAAACATCCCGATGTCTTAGCGGAGGGCGCGAAACTCGACATGAGCGATATCACGGGCGACCCCTGGCTGGTGTACTTTGACAAGTAAGCTAGTTTATTGTTGTTTAGATGGAAAAATCTTGCTACAAATTTTCAAATTGGTAATACTTGTATGACCAATTCATACAAAGTCATATATAGGTACATTTATATTTACATATTGAAGGATTCGCAAATAACTTTACTTGTCAAAATTCCTTCTTGATTTGAATAAAAAGGGCCACTCAGTTTCTCTGTGAATATCACGCAAATACTACTCAACCGATTACAATTAAATTTGGTATGTAGGAAGAAGACCAAGAATACTGAATAAGACATAGGCTACTTTTTATCCCGGAAGTCTCACAGGAACGGGAACTATGCGGTATTTTCTTTGAAAACGCGGGCGAAGCTGCGAGCGAAAATCTAGTACCTAAATTAATAAAACTATGTATGTTCCAGGCATTTCACGAAAATGAAAACACTATGGTGTTTTGTAGTACCGACACTTCTACCAATGTGGCTGGCCGGAGAAACTTTATCTGCCGCGTTCATTGTAACAATGTTCCGTTTTATGTTGCTTCTTCACGGAACATGGTCTGTGAATAGCTTTGCCCATTTCTTCGGTGATCGACCATATAACAAGTAAGTTTATTTAGGTAGTTAAGTATTTTTATAATGTTTTGTGCTTCAGTTGGTTTTTTAGGAATTTTGGTGTTAACATAGTTCAAAGGTTCGCAGGGTTCGAATCCCGCCTCGTAATCGAATTTTGTTTATTCTTAAAAAATTCCATTTATATAGGTCATTTGAAGGCTATAAAAATTAAAAACTAAATATCAAATAAAAAAGATTGCCTAGAATTTATACCTACTTCAAAGAAGCATGCGCAGAAATATAAAATACTTTATTACTTTCTGTAAAAATAACCAATAAAATAAATACTTGTTTATTTTCAGACACATCAAAGCAACGAACAACCATGGCGTCTCAATGATAACCTTGGGCGAAGGGTCACATAACTTTCACCACACTTTCCCCTGGGACTATAAGTCCACTGAAAATGCTCTATTTAGCTTAACGACATTGCTATTGGATTTATTCGTGTGGTTAGGACTAGTGTATGATACTAAGGAGGCATCTGCCACTCTCATTAAGAACACGTGTGATAGACTCGGCGAAAGATCGAGTCGAAAACTGCTCACGTCTTAGTTATTATTATTTATTGTTCAAGTATGCCTAATTATTTATACATTTTTAAAGTACAAATATCGCCCTATCACATAGAACTCGGTGGAAACGTAGCATATATTGTATTTCGGGGATTTATGCTGCATCGCTTTATATTTAGAGATTATTTTAGAACTAATCATCAAGTAATCATGGAAAAAATATCAACGATTTCCACTTTTATGTATGTTTCATACATTTTCAAATAGAATATTGAGCTTAGGTATATCTTTGTAAATGACTGCTTAGATTTTGTAGATAATTTATCATTTTATAGGTCTGTAGATGAAATCATTCAAATGTCTAAAATGGTTTTGATAAGGTTTCTATTGTTCGCATTAAACGTTATTTCTAATATATTTAGTTTTATTTATTTCTTTAGGACCTTAATAATGTGGAATATTCTATAATCAGCTAAAGTAATTGATGAGCCATAAAATAGAGTTACTCCAAGATTCACTATTTTGTAATATTGTAATGTATCTTTAAACACATTTTTATATGTTAAGATATTACCAGTTTCTTTGAGTTTTATACGATTAGAAAAGAGAAAAAAAGAATATTTATTTTCTAGGTGTTAGAAGAAGGAGATATTAATTAAGGTTTTTTGTCCTATCAGAGGAAAACAAATAAAACAACAAAAGGTTGGAAATGCAATTTAATTACTTTAAAAGCATATTCTTTACATCAAAGTCACTGATATTATTCATCTACACAGAATAGCAGACACCGATGCGTTCATTTTACAATTTCTTATAGTCTCATTTTATGTTTTGTCTCCTTCACTCTCAAACTATTGGTCAAAAGGCAGAAAGAGACAGAACACATTACATTTAATCATATAATTTCACGGAAAGCTCGCTATTCATACAAACTAGACAAGCCGTAATTAATTTAGAAAAAGTTATACAATATTAACGATAAAAAGTTATACAATCTCTAAGCTCTAAAATTTAAATTTAAATTGGATTCCATTGAGATTGTCTATTGAAACTATTGTTTAATTCTTTTTCAGAAATGGAATTTCCGATCGGAAATTATTATTATCTAGAACTTTTTTCTCGAAAATTTCCGATTTCACAGAACGCAAAACTATTCCCAGCAACGTGACGACGATGCAAGTCGGTTAAATGGTAACGAATTAGGCATTTCAAATTGTATGTAATCTATCTATACTTACACTATATCACTTAAACTATAGAATATAACGCACAAGCCGTATGAAAAAATACTAAAGTTTCCCTTTACACACATATTATGTATATTGCAACCAAAATAATATCTGGCTATAATAAAATTAAAAACAACGACGTAATTACACGCACACACACATACACGCACGCACACACGCGCGATAGGAACGAGTACACATTGCCCTTAACGCACACATACGCAAATAAACACACGTATATTGAATTATATTAAAATAACTAATAAATACAAACAAATGACGTGGTTAATAAAGTTGTTGATATTCAAATATGCAAACGAGAGATTTTTTTACGTGACAATAACATCGGCCTTGTTTTGTGGAAAACATTTTTTTAATTAGGCTTACTTACACTTTACATTGTTACATTATTACTTTACATTGTTATTCACTTTACATTGTTAATTAAACAATGACATGAATGAATAATTATTGTTACATACACGTCGATTATTTCCTCAATTACTCACTTCATTTGTTTATTTCAGTTTATATTATGAGTTCTTTATATCTAGCAAAATGTGAGCGTTAAGGGCCATCTCACACAACCCACAAATCGTTAGTTAAACGACGTTCAACTTAAACCTCAGCTGCCAGTTACGCCTACATATATATACACCCATACGCAATGTTCCCGCACCGCTACATAGCTACCTAACGCAAAAATATGATAATCTTACATATATATAATATAATATATTATCTATATATTTGGTTCTCACTACAGTAAACGCGTCGCTCGCACTGTATACTTTGCTATACATTCATACAAGGCATCGATGTATATTATATATTATTATGTTACTTCGTAACTAGTATCGACATTTCGGCTTGCCATTTGACTTTAGGCGGAAATAAATTAGTTATGTATCTTTAAAATCCCGTAAAATAAAATAAATATATATAAAAAATGTTTCTAATTATATAAACTTCTATAATTATTGTAATTCTGGAGTAGATAACGAAGAAAATATAAATCTAAAATGAAAACAAACTCGGTAAAGATGTTTTATAATTGTCCCAAAAGATCTAAAATTGAGGAGACCGAGCCAATTAAATAACGTGGCAAGCCGATCTGTCGAGAATGTTCTATGAACCGTTACACCAAGTCAATCACACATCACGCATTATTATGTGAAATTTATTATAATATCATCAATATACTATGATTAAAACTATTATAAATTAAATAGAACCACGCTACGTCTTAAAAGTCATAGGATAAAATTACGCGTAACAAATTGCCAACATAAAATAGTAAATTAAATAAAATTAAAATCATCACAACTTGTGTTTGTGACGGGAGACGTGAAGTAACAATTATAAAGAACTTTTTATATAAATCGCTATATATTTGTATAATCCCGAGATGATTCGAGGGCAGTATTTGTAGATTGAACTTTGCCCCACATAAACGCCAGTTAAATATTATTATTTTGTTAAACTATTCCTTTTTCTCAAGAACAGTATAACTCAGACATACCTTCTATGTGACGTCATAATCCTACTTTCCGTAAGAAAAAGGAATAGAATTAATTTCTAGGGACTGGAAATACATTTCTAACCACTCATATAAATGCACTATCGAAACGAGTATACCAACAAGTTTTTTTTTACATTTTTAATTTTAAAAACGTTACAAAACTCTACAATTACTACAATGTAATTTGAACACTCCACTTTAGAAAATTTATCTTTCAATATGCACCGCAAAGGGCAGTCTTAATACAAAAAGTATTTTGTTGATTATAATATAATGAATCCAAAATTAAAAAGCATAGACCTACTCTCTCTTTCTTCTATTGCCAACGACAAATTATACAGATTATCTAATACTAAATCAAACTAAAATGCTGCTGGATCAAACTGTATTTTAAACTTATTATTCATTAATTTGAATTTATATATAAGACTATATCTTCGCACTATATATTTCCAATTTCCCAAACACGAACCAATTTATTACTCGAAACGAAAGTGCAATTACATAAGTGTCCCATTGTACACGTGCGTGTCACACGGAGCCACATAATTATTATACATGTACGTGTCACACGAAGCTACATAATACATATTACACGTGTACGAGCCCACTATTATACGTGTACATGCCACGTATTATACGTGTACGTGCTACATGTCACACGTGTACGTGCCACATGTCACACGTGTACGTGCTACATGTCACACGTGTACGTGCCACATGTCACACGTGTACGTGCCACATGTCACACGTGTACGTGCCACATGTCACACGTGTACGTGCCACATGTCACACGTGTTCGTGCCACATGTCACACGTGTACGTGCCACGTGTCACACGTGTACGAGCCACATGTATCTAGAACAGTCTAGCGCGTCGCTTGAGCTCGTTTCGGCGCCACTGCGGCAGGCGGTAGAACTCCGCGCGCGAAAACTGCAGGATCGCTTCGAACTCCGCGTCCGATAGATGGCGCTGAAATCAATTTAAAAAAATGTATAAAATATAGTTTTAAAGATGTTTTGTAGTGTAAATGTGTGAATTTCTAGAGAAACTTAAATTTTTTTGTCATAAATTAGATACTGGAAAGTTAGTTACTTTGGGAAAATATCGTTTTAAAGCTGTTTTGGAGTGTAGATGTGAGATTTAGATATAGATGGATTTGGATAGTAACATTTGAATAGTTTTTAAGTTGTTGGTTATCGATAATTATAATATTGTTAAGTATTATTTATGAGAATGTCAGTTAATCCATCTTGAATAATGCGTGTACGTAACTGTGTTTTTATGTAGGTGCGTGCGTATGCGTGTGCGTGTTTAAGTATGTATGTATATTTGTGTACTTATGCTTACGCGTGTGTACGTATGAACGTGTATTCGTGTTTGTGTGTGTGTGTACGTGTGTACCTACGTGTCAACGTGCATCTGTATTTGTGTGTTTGTGTATCTACACTCACCTCCAGGTTAAGCCGGTCGACATCGGGCGGCAGGCGGTAGTTAGTGATGAGCAGCAAGTGGTACGGATACAGTTTGGCTGGTTCGTGCACTAAATGTGAAGTGGCCATGTTTGGCAGAGAGCGACGGACCGCACCCGCGCGGGAACCGGCCGTGCTACCGCCGGCTGCACCGCGTACTAACACGCCGCCTTCTGTTGTCTGTGGAATGAGGAAAGAGTATTATAGACACCGTCGTCTGTTGTCTGTGGGCGAATGAAGGACGTAATTGGTGATTGGGTATAGATATAAGGACACTGTCGTCTGTTGTCTATGGGCGAAATAATGACTCAAATAGTAATGGGTATTATAGAGACCGCCGTCTGTTGTCTATGGGCGAAATAATGACTCAAATGGTAATGGGTATTATAGAGACCGTCGTCTGTTGTCTATGGGCGAATGAATGACGCAATTGGTAATGGGTAATAGAAATTAGGGGGTCACCGTCCTCTGTTGTCTGTGGGCGAGGGAATGACGTAATGCTAATTGGTAATAGATATTAAGACACCGTCGTCTGTTGTCTGTGGGCGAAAGAATGACGCAATTGGTAATGGGTAATAGATATTAAGACACCGTCGTCTGTCGTCTGTGTATTAGAGGGACATCGCCCTCCGGTGTCTGTAAGCGAAGGAGTGGCGTAATGTAACAGATATTAAAGCCATTTTCTCAAAATGGCGGTGGGCATGGAAAAGATACGAGGTGGAAAAGTGAACTTTAGAAAAGAGCGCATCAAAATCTATCATTTTCAAAACCCCCTGAAATTTTTCTTGGCAAAACTACCATAATATGAAAAGAGTTCTATAACTTTTTAGGGAGAACACGTTTTAAAAAAGTAAGGTGAAAAAAAATACAATTATTCCTATTGTATAATAGATAAAGACAAAAAAAGTGTTATTTCAATAAAACAACTTACCACAGCACTCCTATCAACGTCTGTTATAGAGCCGGCAGATACTGGAAAAGGAAGAAGTTTAGATTATTAATAATATCAAAATTAGTTCATGTATCTACAATACATTTCTATAAAGTTAAAAAAATACTCTGTTGACTAAAGCAATTCAACCAATATCACATCAATCATCCAGAGCAAGTAAAAACTGTGTGTATATAAACACTAATTTACGCAGAAAAGCCTGAAATATGTTTTTCTTAGGCGACTTTGTTTCGACTTTCTGAAACTTCTTTAGGCGCATTGAGAGTAAAATTGTCAAGGTCGCGTCTTGGCAATACCGTAACATCATAGAGGCGATGATTTTGAACCTTGCCAATGAAGTCTCACTTCTGACAACTGTGCTCGGCACACACGCTCTTTTTTTATAATTTTAGACATATTGAATGACCTTGATCAACACAGAAGAGATATCAAAAAACCTTAAAGCTAAGCATGATGTGAGTAAGCCTGCGCCGCACTTGTTTTTTTTTAATCGAATGATGAAAATACAGGGAGGAGAGCGTGTAAAGCCTCAACTATTTAATGGAAGTACTATATTACGAATTTATAGATACTTTGGCATCTTGTCAGCAAAGTTTTATTTTATGTAATAATTTTTAGGGTCCTTGATATTATAATGCTCTTCAGAAATGCTTTCTTTTTAGCTTATTAATCTTATTGATATCTTAATGCAATTAATTTTTATTAATAGCTTTTGACAGAAACTTCAAAAAGTTGGTCGAGGTTGCTTTGTATTCTATCATCTAAATATTTATATAATACTAGCGGTCCGCCCCGGCTTCGCCCGTGGTACCTACATGTTTAAACTATCCTATCTCTCAAGTTGGATCGAACTGCACATGGTGTGCGAATTTTATTATAATCGGTTAAGTGGTTTAGGAGTCCATTGAGGACAAACATTGTGACACGAGATTTATATATATTAGAAAATAAATTGTATAATTAAATTGTTACTAATGAGTACATATACCTTTAATATATTATTATAAACGGTGTCATCTAGTCTAGTTCTTAATTATTATTCTATTATATTTAACTTCACCAACAAGACACCATTAAAATCTCATTTATAAGAAATTACAAAAATCGGTATAAAAGCATGATAATTGAGCTGAGGACTGAAGCCATGTATCATGTGCACGCTTGCAAATGAATCTATTCCTTATTTCGAGGGGGATAAGGTTCAAAATGTATTGAATACGAAAGCGAGGCGCACGCGTTACTTACTGCACAGATCCGTCCGCACTGCGCATGTAACACACGTAATTTATCATCAAAAACTATGTACAATCAGCAAAAAAGGTGACTGACTTATAATGACAATAAGTTTATTTTTTATTGCATTATTATAAGTATTCATTAAAATTATACATAATATAATATGGAATCATTATTATACATTCACATTTTACTATACCTATACTTATCCTATAGTATCAATATAAATTAGTCATAGACACGTGGAGTGATTTGTGTCAAAATTCGTTGCTCACCTTACACGATGATGAAACTATCTCTATATGTATTACAGACTACATTTTCAAATTTTTAAATCAATCTAACTTATCTAAAGGAATCAGCTTTTTATGCATACCATACCAAAAACTATTTTTTCCTTTTAAATGAGTTTAACTGTTTTAAATGATAACTTACTGTCTGACTTGCCGCTACTGAAATCAGTGCTGTGTGTCTTGTCGCCTAGGCCACTGAAAGTGAAGTCACCCTGAAAATATAAAATTAATTTTTATTACAATTTTTATGAGCAAAAACATCGAGGGTAAAACCTAAAAAAAAATTATAAATTTTTCTGGTAGGTATCATATTATACATGTTTTGTGTTTTGTTCATATCTTCACTTGATTAAATAGTCTGAAGTTTATTACAAAATTACATACCAAAATCAGCCGAGTGTCTGGATTAGTTGATATGTTAAACTGACCTAACGCTTCTCATATACTTTACCATAATACCGGGATACAATGAATCTTCTTAAAATGCAAGTAATATTTCTAACAAGAATATTCATTCATCATTTATCAAACAGACATGATATTATTAGTTTTTACACTTTGACAGTTCAATAGGTTTTGAGGCTTTTTACTTTTAAAACCTATAAAATCTTTCAAAAATACGACCCACACACATCATACATAATTAACCCCTTTAGAATAACCACCAAAAACTCTATATCGTTGTACAGTTCACAACCCAAGTATTACGCGTACTCACAGCGGTGCTGGACGAGAAGGTGTGCGACCTGGCGGAGAGGCCGTACCCGGGCCGCGGCGCCGACCGGAGCGACGACACCACTGCAACACTAGCCGCTGTACTCATACTCACTCTAAACTGTCTATACCCACTGCGTTTATGTGACGTCAGCGATTTTTATGGTTTGTCAGCGTTTTATGTCTTGTCAGCAATGTTTTAAGTCTGGTAAACAAAGTTTGTCAGTTGTCTTTGTTATGTTTCTGTCGTATCCGCTACATCAGTCATGTTAATTAGTTTGATTTAGTCAGTAGTGTCATCATGCAATGTAAGTCATCTTCGTCATTACTGTTATGTCATGTTTGGTTAACGTTGACAGCTAAGTCAAACTCAAACTCAATCATTTATGTATTGAATTAGACTTCATTTAAAAGCAAATGTCATAATAGTTCTCTTAATTTCGTCAGCGTTTTATATCTCGTCAGCAATGTCACTACGTATTGTCTCCGTCAAGTCTACATGCATGTGTCCAGTCATTCCCTACACACATTAAAGCCGCTCCTCCCTCCCTCTTTCCCCCCTACCGCTATCGAAGTACCTGCTTCTTATTTCCCTTACATTGAAGGAACTGCTCCCTCCCTTCATGTCACGTCAATCAAATCAGTATTGTCTTCGTCTTATCTACGTGCATATGTCCAGTCAGTCCCACCCCTACTGCTATTGAAGTACCTGCTGCTCCCTTTCCTTCCCAACTCCCTCATTAATCCCCCCTTTTCCCCCCTTACTCACATTGCACGGCGACATCCCGGCGGGCAGCGTGCTGGCGCGGGTGCCCGTGCCGGACCCGCCTCGCGCGAACATTACTACACAACACACACACATGCTACTCGCTTGTCACATACACGATACCGTGGCGGAGGTTGCTTTCTATATTTTATATGTTTGTTTGTTCAATTAGAACCTTGCATTTTTAATAGAACACATTGGCCTAGCCACTTAATTGAATAAAACATTCAGGGATATGTACATAATCGATTTTTGACCAAAGTATTGATACTTTTCAAATTAAAATGATTAAGTATCACAAGAGGCATTTTTTCCTTATAAATTTATTGAAGGAAAAATACGTGAATGACCGATTTTAGTGCAAGGTTAAGATACGTAATTAAAATGATTAACCAAATATTGTAGATCAAACAAGTTTAGATGGATTTTATTTTTGGCTTGACCTACTCATTATGAATTGCAAATCATGCAAACACTTATATCCAACACTTTTTTATTTCGGAAAGATTTTGTGCAAATTAGTTGGAATTAACCATTATAATTATAATATTGAAAGAAAGCTTCGCCACGATTTAATAATAATCTTATTTCTAATTACTTCTACTAAAATATCTTTGAAACCATACAGGGATCAAGTCATCTTAATACTTAAAATATAAATTATTCATTCTTTCATAAATTATGTGTCAAAATTATACTTCAAAACGCTTAACAAAAGCGTAGAAAGAAACCCTTGAATCTTGCATGGCTTTTTTTTATTTACTTAATAAACTCTCGACTAGAAATGTCCACCAAATAAGACAAAAATGATCAAAATATATAGTTCTTATCATATTAGGTCCTTCAAGTCTATATTTTTCATTACTTTTAAATTTATAATTATTAAAACCCATTGGTGAACATTTTTATAATACACATTAAAATCACATTATTTTTTTAACCAGCACATTAAATAGTCTTAAAAAGCGCACATATAATAAAATTAAACAATGACAAATTTAATTAAAAATAATTTATAGAATCAGCAATACCGACCCTTCTAATAATTCTTAAAAGTATGTTTAAACACACCTTCTTAATATTTATTTTAGAAGCCGAGGAAAAAAATAATGTGATTTTCGAGTGTTTTCTTAAACCAGCAAATAATAAGCAAAACATATTTAATGTTCAAATAGCAAATAATATGATTGAATAAATTTCAACTTAAATAATAGCATAATATATTGATGTATGTAAATAAAATTTAATGAAAGCCACTAAATTATGTATTTTTTGAAATGTTTGTCTTTATGTATGAGAAGTATATGTATATTTATGTAATTTACAGCAAAAGCAATATCATAGAGACTAAGCTGAATAACATTTTTTTAGTATAAGCGTTAGAGAAGCGGAATTCCATGCTACATTAAGAACACAGTGCCAATTCATAGGAAATAAAAATGATAATAAGGAATAAAAGTTATAAAGGGTGGTTTCAAAGTTTCATTTGTAAATGGGGAAAAGGTTATCTATAATTTTGGTTGAACGCGCTAATCTCAAGACCAAGTGGTTCGAATAGAAAAAAATATTTTTGTATGACGGCGGAATAATATGGTATGACGTCACGCTACGACAAATAGGAACGGAAAAGTTGCAAAAGAGGGAAAAAATCCTTTTGAGAGCAGAAAAAACTAAATAGGTCAGTTAACTGTTACACATTTAAGGATAAACATCAAGTGGTAGTTGTTTATACTTTTGTTAGTGAGAGAGTAAAATTGGATATTCCTCACCCTTAGTAACAAACAATTTTCAACTGCCCAAAGCAAAAGAAGGTGGATTATTAACCACATACTTACAGAATATGCTACATTCTAGCATATTCTAGCAAGAAGACTAAGGTTTAATTTAATTTTATAACTAAACTAGCTTTCCGCCCGCGGCTTCGCCCGCTTTCTCTAAAACGATTTGAGATTTAAACTATCCTATCTCTCAAGTTGGATCGAACTGCACATGGTGTGCGAATTTTATTATAATCGGTTAAGTGGTTTAGGAGTCCATTGAGGACAAACATTGTGACACGAGATTTATATACAGGGTTACTTGTAAAACACCAGCAACCTCGCAGGACAAGATAGCTAACATCATAAGAAACAACATTTGTTCTACGACTTTTGATAATTATTTAGATTTTATTTTCATACAAAAATAAATATTCATTTAATTTTCCGTTTGAATATTATAAACTCTACGCGCATCCCAAAAATGACGTAAACAGGAAGCGAACGAGAGGGGGAAGGTAGGGGCGGAGCGGCGCTAGCGCCTTTGAACTTGACCTATCTGCGACAATCAGCGCATAGACTTACAAATGTTAGGAGAGTATAATAAAAATCATTTATAAATAATTTATTGCGTTATGC
The DNA here is from genome assembly GCA_907164665.1 of Colias nastes. Lineage (NCBI taxonomy): Eukaryota > Metazoa > Arthropoda > Insecta > Lepidoptera > Pieridae > Colias > Colias nastes. The sequence goes on along the minus strand of CAJQZM010027145.1, from coordinate 2,353 downwards.
CAATAGTCGTAGAACAAATGTTGTTACTTATGATGTTAGCTATCTTGTCCTGCGAGGTTGCTGGTGTTTTACAAGTAACCCTGTATATTAAGATAAGGAAGAGGAAAATAGGAAAAATCTTTAAATAGGCAAGTCCACGCGGAAAAAGGCATGGGTAATAAATAATATAGTCTTAATATTTCACACAAACACCAAAACCAAAAATACTTTTCATATAGGATAGCACAAGACAAAAGCATACTACTTAAGCGCCCTGGTTTACCTGCACGTGCCCGCCGGTCGATTGTCGCTGTTAATACAAAACTACTCTACCCGTTTTGATGGGATTGCATTTTTTATACTGATTTTATCTTGGAAAAGCGTTTAAGCACGGATATATAATTGTGTCGATAGTAGAATAATAATACCAAAAAATAACGAAATATCAACTGAAATGAATAAGCTGAACATTTAAAATTTAAATCACTCTTTCGTGAAAATATTGCTCTTTAATATAAATTTTATACTAATCGCAACATTATAACTATAATTTATTTTTGGTAATATTATATTAGTTATATGGTAAATAAACTGATAGAGTAGTTTTGTAGGTACACATAGGGGAACCCAATAATTAATACCATGTTAATAGTGAAATGCGATGAAAGACAAATCATAGACATGAGTTCGTAATAAATCATAAAATCAAGTGTAAGAAGCGGCAGTTTGTTTTATATTACTAAAGTAATACGATAGATATAACGCTATTTACAATATGGTATGACAACAACTCTGAAAAAACATCTGAATATAACAATAACTCCGAAAGTATTTTTTCATTGTATTGTCATATTTATAAACATAGTTCATATCATAGAATAGAACGCTGATCACATTGTTATTCCAAAAGAGAATAATAATTTAAAGTTAATATGAACAATATTGTAACGAAATCACAACGTAATATTATGTAATAATAAAGAACAGGTATTGGTAAGTGATTAGAATTTCTACGTGTACAAATACATATATGATACGTACTTCATTTAAATATATAATATTCGTAATACACCAGGAATCAGTAAAATACTCGGAAAACCATATTGTATTAACGAAATATCAACCGTATTGCCAAATGAAACGGTCCAATTTTGTGTGTTTGACACTAAAGTACACTTTTATTATAGATATTATACAATTGGACCATCTCATTACAAATAACATCTTTTTTAACAAAACTCACCGTCACTAGTATGATATGTTTGTACTGAAATATAATAATAAATACCTTTTATTTCAGTCTACATTGTGTCTTTCGAATCGCTATACAGTTACATATAAATAAAATCGACTGCCAAATAATAATTATTTTAAAATCAAACAATATTAAAATACTTAAAATAAAGTTTCACGAATATTGAAAAGAAAAATAAAAAAGTAAGATTATTATTTGACCAATCGATTTAAAATACACTTTTAGATAATTATAGGGTACACATATTAAATCAATATTAGAGTTGTCATGTAGGGAATTCAATACTTATAAATTAGGACTTTGTATTGAAGAAAATTATTACATAATATAATATTTGCGTTGGTATTGACATTTATGGAATTGTGAGGTTAGTAAATAGGTATTCAAAGGGAAAAATCCATTTTGTTAGACTAATTAACTTTTACTGTGTATGACTTTGTACGTGATTATATCAGCGTATAACTGGTATGTGAGTGTGTGTGTGTGTTTACGTTTATGTGTTCTGCAGTCGTGATTCCGCGATGTGTTTGTTTATTTTGTATGTATTTTATGTCATACGCATCATGTATGTGTGTGTGTATTATGTATACTATATTATTCATTTGTGCTTACGTTTAAGCGCGTTTTTCTGTCTTTATGGGTGCTGTATGTGTGTGTTTGTTCATGTTTATTAAACATGTGTATTCTATATTATGTATATGAGTATAATACGCACCGATTGGTAGTCGTTGTATTTATATGCGAGCGTGTAGTTTTTATGTGTGTCCATCATTGTGTGTGTGTGTGTGTATATGAGCATGTTCTATATCTATGTATGTATGTGTATATACAGACAGAACACATACATATATAGATGTTATACGCACCATTATAAGACAGCCGTGGTGCCGCAGTATGTGCATGTGTGCTGTTTCTGTGCATGTGGTGTCTTTGTTATATATTAAATGTATTAGTATGTTTATTTATGTATGTGTGCGTGTGTCTATGTTTATGTATATACATGTATATGTGTGTCAATCTCTGAATCTACAGGGTGACTGGTAAGACGTCAGACGCATTTTGACAGGAGCTTCTTCTCATGAAACTGAACAACTTTTGTTCTACAACTTTGCTGAATTC
>CAJQZM010027142.1:0-17198 GCA_907164665.1 Colias nastes | reverse complement strand
CCCTTTGCCCCAGCTAGGGGCCTTAGGATATTAAGTAAGTAAGTAAGAATAACACAACTTATATTAACACAAATTAAATTTGTCATCGGTACCCAAAATAACCAAATACCAAAACAACATACCTCGGCACCCTCATGCTCTGCGCTCTGGCCGCTAGCTTGCCATTAACCACGAGCTTCTTGGGCGGGGGCGAAGGCCTATCCGGCGCCGGGTTCAGGGTCGGGGGCTTCGGCGCGAGGTTCGGCTTGCCGTGGCTCACGCGGGGCCGCTCCGAGAGGTCCGACGTGGAGTGGGAGGACGCGGGCGCGGGGGTGGGGGGAGCTGATGTCAGTGACGTCATTGAACCGCCTGAAATTTTATTTGTATATTATAACTAGCTTCCACCCACGACTTTGTACATGCATCCCCGTTTTTCCCCGTTCCCGCAAGAATTTTGGGAAATCCTTTCTTAGCGGATGCCTAAGTCCTAACATCTACCTGCATGCCAAATTTCAGCCCGATACGTCCAGTGGTTTGGGCTGTGCGTTGATAGATCACTATATCAGTCACCTTTGAGTTTTATATATATATAATATATATATGTATAGAAGATATAGACATCAAAATTTAAAATACCTATAGAAATTGATATAATAATTAAAATAAACGTTTCTGATTTTATGAATAAATATTAATAAAATCTGTAGCTTTATAATAACAAAGAACATTATTGAGGAATATTTAACTCTATTTTTAATCATTAATTCATAAACTAACAAGTTCAATTATAAACAACTAGGTACAAAATGTCTTTAAGGGACAGGGACAGCAATTTTTACATACATTCACAATATTATGTCTCAAAAATATTAAAATAATAAAAAAACACACATTTTATTATAGCTGACATTATTACCGCACTTTAAAAAAAAGTAAACAGCTTAAATATAGGCATATTATCCTCATCATATTATATCCCACTGCATTGGGCAACTTATTTTTAATCTATTTCCCAGTATCCTAAAATTATAACATTAAGCATGCGTTACGTGTGATGTGAAGATTGAAATATCGAGACCACACGCTGCATCTATTTCCGATACAAGTTTACACCAAACTATTAACTTGGACAAATATACTTTACGCTCTCCCGCCGAACTAATAAATAAAACATACCACTTCATTATTAGTTTATATTGCGTTTTCTTCAGAAATATATTGAACTGCTATAGTAGTTATTAGCTTCATGGTTTTATTACCGCACATTATTTTTTTTACCAGAAAATAATATGCATGTATTTTGACTCACAATCACGTTAAAAAATAGTCCGAAGCAAAACTCTTTCAACTTTAGGCAGACTTTTCAAATGAGCGATACAATAGATTTTGAACATTACTGACACGAAATAAGGTGTAAATTTCAATTAATGTTTTATACACACCGCTCGGACGTTTTTTGACGATCTTTTCGTCTGAAATAGGCGACTGTCAGTTCAATTGTTTACTCTATAGTAAGCCAATAATCCTACATACCAAGTGAAACCTGTGATCCAGAGTGCAGCGAGCTCCGATTCCTGTGCAGAGTGCTAGCCACGTGCGTTGGTAGCGTTTGTTCTGACGTTTGCGAGCTGACGCGCTCCGTCACTGAGCCCGTAGTTAGTACGGAGTCTGACGAACTCTGGAAGGAAAAAGCACAATAAAGTATTATAAATAGAAGTATAGTTTAAGTATAATAATGAAATCTTTGTTCTGCTATGTTTTTTCGACATATTATTGAAACGATACCCTGTTAGAAGTAGGAGTACCACAGTAAACAGAATACCAACAGTAGCGTAAGTCCCAATAAAAAGTTCAAAACGGCTCACACTAAATACGCATTGGCGACTCCTAAGCGGACGACCGTTTCGAACATGTTGTAGAGTTTCGCTTCTGCACATATTTTGTTTATCGTGAAAATATTGCCATCTTAACTGAATCAAATGCACAAAATCTGGGATTAAATAATTCTAAAATTAGAATAATAAAGTGGTGATTCTCTAGATCAATTAATTTAACTTTTATTTTAAAACAGAACACTTTTCAGAGGTCTTGTATTCCATAGAATCAGATAATTTGCAGTGCTGTGTTTTTATTCATAAATTACTCCTTTGTTCATAGAAAATTAAATTGCATTAATTGGGTCAGTAGTTTAAAAACATAGCTTACAAATAAACTCATCGTCATAACATGGTTTATATAGCTTTAGACACGAACTAGTAAATTGAATGAAGTAATTCAATTTAAAAGCCCTTGATGAAAGCCCCGAGTGCCTATATAATATCATTTATTAAATGGCAACCTTTTACCTTGTTCATGTTACGCTTTTACGAAAATTTGTATAGGATTTTTAAAGGAATTTGTTAGCTTTCAATAAGCAGGTTCCTGATATTATTTAATTCATAGTTCTCGGTAGAAATCTGTGTAGTATTTAGTAATCTGTGTGTTCTTATAAGTTACTAAATTTATCGATCATTTAAAAAAAGAAGTAAAATTAAATCTTATAATTTTTAACGTTTTTTTGTTAATTATAAGATAAATTTAATAATAAAATTGAATGAATCAACCCAATTTAAACTCCTTTAACTAACAATCTGTCTTTAAGTGCAATAAAGTATTAATAAATAAATAAAATAATCGATACGAACTTTAAAATATTGTCTGCAACTGAGTTTATTTCAACTTTGTTGGCAATATTCGTTGCGCTAAAAGTTTAAATTGTTCCTGTACAAACTTCGTCTGGTGAGTCGTGGTAATCGATTTTTTTTAAAGTGTACATCTTGTATGAAATACAATTAATGTATATTAAAAGTGAGAAACCTTTTGTAGAATGCATTGCAATAACGAAAAATAACGTTCAATAGAAATTCTTTAGGAAGACATTTGAGTGGAAATCTCTTTACGCATTAAAGTTAGCGACTTACATTACGTTCCGGCTATAGTATACAGGGTGTAATCGTTAAGTGTGCACAAGCGATTATTCCGTAACTATTGCAGATATAAAAAAACTTTATACTGATATCAAAAGCCCTTTACCTAATGAGTAAAATGACGATAATAACTTTTAAAAAATAAAACGGGAAATATCCAAAAACGTTACATTAAACACTCCCGTACGTTGAATTTTCCATACATTTTGTGTTCAAAGCAAATGTTCGAAGTGACGTCCTCGTTTTGGAATACCATTGTATTCCACATCGAACTCTGTTTACAGTTTCTAAATGAATCTTTATTAAAATTTGCGAAGTAATTTAAGCACAAATTAAAAAAAAGAACCAAAATTTTTCATATTACATGTTTAGGATAGGCATATCTCATACTAAATGTATGGAGTGTTTGGTGTAAAATTTTTTTGGATATTTCCCGTTTTATTTTTAAAAAGTTATGGTTGTCATTTTACTAATTAGGTAAAGGGCTTTCGATATCAGTATAAAGTTTTTTGATATCTGCAATAGTTACGGAATAATCGCTTGTGCACACTTAACGATTACACCCTGTATAATATTATAATTTATTTATCATTTAAAACATACCATGAGTAACGACTATTAAATTTACATGTGTCATAATAATTACAAGTAATTGATTACCGACTTCTCTATGGAGGATTACGTCATGCTTGAAAAACTATGTTTTCTAAGATTTCAAGGGCAAATCCATAAAAAATATTGATAAATAATTCATTGAATAATTTTATGCTAATATTTCTATATTGTTTCCGATACACCATCAAAATGGACCTGTCAGATTATATTTTTTGCAAAATGACCATATTATATAATAATCTCCTGCAGCTTTTTTTGTTCATAAGTGTGAATTAATTATCTAAACTAATGATCAACAACGATATATTATATATTTCAAATTATCACCAATAATAGGTGCTTGATCCTTGATAAAAAAGAGCGTGTGTGCCGAGCACACGTGGCAGAAGATAAACTTCTCTGGCAAGATTCAAAGAAACCAAAATCGTCGCCTTCCTCCATGACGTGACGGTATTGCCATGACGCGACCCATAGAAATTTTACTTTCAACGCGCTTAAAGAAGTTAAACTTCAAAAAAAGTATATACTTTTTTTATATACTTTATTTCTAATTTACGGAACCTTATAACAACCGAATATTCAGTTCAGGAAATACTTTATCTACCAAAAGCGGACATAGGAAACATTTTATCCACAAGAGAAGGAAAAGATAAATCCAAATGACATCCGAAAGCTTTCACAGTAACAGCTTTAGTAATCCATTAATTAAAACACAGGAAAACCTACAAATTGACCTCCAGGGTCCATCCGGTCTCAATATCTGGTAATTAGATGAGGTATTGTTTCTACACCATGTAGTCAACAGTTATTACACCAAAAAAATTGATGATACTATCCTATTATTGGGTAATCTAACCTTACCCCTATTATGAATCCGACAATTTTTAATAGTATTTTGATTTGCTTCCAATCGTTTCATAAGATTAGCGCCATAGCAAAATTTAATAAAAACGATTTGGCTCAAAATTTGTTCAGCAGATGGCCAGTGCCATGTATGCTCCTCTTTACGGAGTTGGCAGTTGGCAAAGAACTACCGTCTGGATTTTATTAATCAGACTAGCTTTCCGCCCGCGGCTTCACCCGCTTTGTCTAAGGCCTAATAAATTACATACTAATAACCTTCTCCTTGAATCACTCTAACTTAAGAAAAACCGCAACAAAATCCGTTGCGTAGTTTTAAAGATTTAAGCATACATAGGGACAGAGAAAGCGACTGTTTTATACTATGTATTGATTACGGCTCTAGCGATGTATCCTGACCAATATCCTTTGTGAAATCTTTCTATCTGCTATACATTGACATGTTACACATGTACCACTTCCCTATGCAATATAATAATTGCATATCCTGCATACAGATCAATAATATATAAACAACAATGCAGTTACCCTATTGTGAACTTTAGCCCATTGTGATAGAGTCATTAACGCAATGCAACACTGAAATTATGTTTTATTGATATAATTGTTGCGTAAGCAGGATGTTTCCGCATTGCTGTTATGAAAGAAGTCAACTTTTATAAATTAATCACCCCTTTGTTGTGAAAAATAGTAGTAGTAGTATCTAGTAATCTCTCTAGATTCAATGAGGTGTAAACTCAAAACTTTTCAGAAAACAATTTTATCCTAGAAATCCCTTATCGAATTCTGATCCTAGGCTTATTTAGCTTTTAATAATATAACCGAAGCCTTTCTATTGAATAACAAGAATAATTAACATTAATATTTATAGACGCACGTACAGACAACCAGTCAGACAAAACACATAGACGGACATTTTCGTGACCTTAACACACCATCTAACCGTTTTCCCACATATTCATATGCCATACACATCGTCAATGACACATCAAATGAGTCACAAATGAGTCAAGTGACCACACGACGTAACGCAAAGGGAAAACTGGGCAAGCGCACCTCTTTGTGATAATGTTGTGATTCATAACAATTGCTGAGGTTAGACATTGAACTGTCTTTTCCTGATTTACGTATTTTGAAACCCGGAATCTACTTAACCACGTCTTGTAACCGAGGTTCTTTAATAGAGGACCTACTTCGTCAGGGTGTTAATAAGCCATCAAATATTCACTATCACTTTTTAACGATGTCTAGTAATGATTGGGGGTTTTTGCTTACATCATAACTTGATACTGTTTCATTTAATTCGTATAAATCACTTTCAAGTTTGACCATATATAAAGTTCAAACATAATAAATAGGTGATATAAGTGATCAGTTCAAAGAGCGATTTTACAATCTTACTACACCTCGTTATGATTCTGGCAAGTTATTAACTATGTATCGATTACTATCATTATATTTGTGATTAATATCTCGGGGACTAAATGAACCAAACTATTTATGCTTCTGTATTCAGAATCAAATCAATATAATTTTAGTTTTGAAGTGAAACTTCTTTAGGCGCGTTGAAAGTAAAATTTCAAGCTCGTGTCATGGCAATGCCGTCACGTTATGTGTTTGATTCTTGCTGAAGAAGTTTCACTTCTGACACGCACGCTCTTTTTGTTTAAAACATTTATATATTTTCATCCAGAATAAAATAAAATCTAGTCTAGCCATTTAATCTATTTCCCACGATCGTACCTATGTATAAGGCCATTCTCCCATTGCGATACGCACAGGCGATTCAAGTATCCTGCAAGTCTCGGAGACTAGTCGTCGCGGAATATCTCACATACCTTTGTATGTAGGTACCGGTCGCGGTAGCGTAGTGTGCGAGCCTACATACAAATGTATGTGAGATACTCCGCGGCGACTAGTCTCCGAGACTTGCAGGATACTTGAATCGCCTGTGCGTGCTAGAAACACATAAAGATTGATATATCGATACCACACGTCTACTCTATTTCCGGCAGAGATTTACAGAATATTTACCAAATATACTTTACACTCTCCCGCAAAGAAATGCTTAAGAATACAAACAATGTCGTAATTTTAAACGTATAGAAATAGACTGCACTTTTGATGTACCAAACATTGCATATGATTTAACTGCCCAGTCATTTTATATTTTAGGAGTAGACCCTTTTATTTTTGGAGTGTTTTACTTTTAAAATCAGTAAAGATATGAGCCAACTATTTTTGAAGTTATGCTCCCGTAAAGCAAATTCAATGAGTATCATATTTACTGATTTCAATTTATTTTTTTAAGCTGCTGCATAAACATTATCTATGACTCCATATAGGGTATAAAAGTGACTCAATATAAAACAGATGTTTCTCTACACGAAGGATTTAGTTTCCTCCAGAAATTTAACTTAGGACGAATATTAATAAGGAAATCAAAATCTTATTTTCAAAGTGCTGACGTAAAATCAAACATTACGTTAGTTGGTTAAGGAAACCGCATTTCTTGATATTTTCAACTGCGGCAAGTACTTGACGTCAAGAGTTCATTCTTCCTATTAACCTAAATTAATTGAATTTCCCATAAACACGAAACGCTGTAGTAAATTAATTTATAGAGCAGATGTATTAGTTCTTCGCGGCCCAATTTACGAGAATTGAAACGTTCAAATCGAGATTTATACAGTTGCGTGGTAGGTTTATAAGGGTTTCCCAACGTTAAAAAAAAGGTTTATAAGGGTTTCGGACTTCGGTAAAGCATAAAATCATGCAACTTGTAAATAAGTTAAAAAATTGGCTGATAACATTCCAAATGTTAAAGAAACCCTTCTTGCAAGTTTTGTTGCGAACAATTGTGGAATTCTATCATTCATATTGTTTCAATAGAATCAATTTTTGTTACGCTGAGGTCAATCAGTCGCTTAAAATGAATCCAGCCACACCCTCAAAGAAAATTCCTCGAGCCTTTTTCCGAATTCCACTGCAGAGCAAGCCACACAAACAACGCTCGTAAAAGTCAACTTAAATGTTTCAATGGTCGTTCTTATGTATCTTGTACATCGTTCTGTGATTTTAATAATGTTAGATTAACCTTCACCCTCTTTGGTTTAGCCACAAAATTAAAGTCAATCCGATTACACATGGGTTGGCAAGCAACCAAAATGGAACATTTGTTACAATTATAACAATCATTTATCAAAAATAATAATTTTCTACAAATAAGATCCCTCCTCCCCAGGAACATACCGATGCTCCGAAGGTACACTATAAAATTCTATAAATGAACAAAATGACAAAAATGTTCTATCAAACACAAAAATAATCAAGTCAATCGGTTGAAAATCCACGGAATTATAGAAATATCTTATCAAACATACAAAATACATAATTACGTCAAGCAGTTATAAATCCATGAAATTATCGAATAACAAAAGTCCAATTGAGTACTACATTTTTGGGAACGTTGAAAAACACTGGTTATTTATGCAATGTTATTTTATTAAACTACTTGCGGTCCGCCCCGCCTTCGCCTGTGGTACATATTTACGTTTTCTCTATATAAGAACCATCCTCGTACTTCAAGGAATATAATAAAAAAAGAATTATCGAAATCGGTCCACCCGTTCACGCGTGATGCCGTGACAACGCGAAACGAAATTTATATATTATAATAGATTATATGAGATTAACTTCATATAATAATGAGTTTAAAAACCCAGATGATCCGCTTTCCTTACACTTGACACGTATTTCATATTCATATTATAATCTCGATAAAAAAATATCGCAGGAATCACTTTATAAGAATGTAGGTTAGAAACTTAATAGGAAATATGAAATTAAGAAAATTGCAAGGAAAATTAGATAATTTAATTATTACAATTAAAACTGGGCGTGTTTGAGAGTAGTTTTTTGGATCAGCTAAGTAGTAAAAAAAACTATTTTCAGGTAAAACCGGGGTAACGAGCTAATATAAAATATATTACAATAATGCTTAGTTTTGTTAAAATTCAAGAGACTTTTAGCTCTTTCTAACGTGTTGGTTGAATATTTATAACATTGTACTATCACTTAGAATTTGTACAATTAGGTTAAAAAATTCAGATAAATTCACTGTGAAAGCAAAAAAGCAGTTTTTACTTACATATTTCGTAAACTTAATGTATTTATATTAATGCAAGTTTGAAAATAAATATCATCTAAACAGCGAAACAATTTTAGATGAAGTTTAACACAGAGATAGATGACTTTAAGTTAGTAGCACAAAAACATAGCGTTTGATATGAATATTAAATTTAAATTAAATCAAATACACAGAAACAACCTTATCTTTAGAAAGGTTATCTGCGATATCAAATAGTTCAGGATCCATCGCCCATTTTTGCAAGTGATTACTATCAAGCTAATTTTCCGTGAGTAGCTTTATTTTGATGAGACGCCCAATAATTTCCTGTACGAAACTCTCGATTGTGGTAGCTAACAGAGCTAACAAGGATACAATTTTTTTATTTGATGGTTCTCAAATTTTTATTACGCAATTTGTAGGACAATATGTCTGTTGAATTATATAAATATTAACTAAGTGAAAACAAAAAAATCAGCTTGTTAGTAATCATTTATGATGACCTCGTTATCGATACACATTGGAAAGGGGGACTCTTTGATCAAAGCATAGATTTTGTAGGACAAATATTTTTTAGAATAATTTAGATAATTATCTTGAGATTGAACAAAAAAAAATTCAGTTAGTAATAAATATTTGAGAACCATCAAATCAAAAAATTGTATCCTTGTTAGCTCTGTTAGCTACCACAATCGAGAGTTTCGTACAGGTACAGGAAATTATTGGCCGTCTCATCAAAATAAAGCTACTCACGGAAAATTAGCTTGATAGTAATCACTTGCAAAAATGGGCGATGGATCCTGAACTAAAACATCAATCTTACTTTTTCATTACCGTAGTGATCTTGAAAGTGTATGAGAATTGTTTTTATGAGGAAAGATAATATATTGGATGATAAAATTTAAATAAAAGTGGGTTGTTTTGTATTTTTATACCTACAATTATTTGACTTCAACGCGTGATTAAATTATTTGTAATTATGTAATAAGAAATCTGATAGCCTATTTAACACATTTGACGTTGATTTTCATACAATATTTTAACTGACGGATAAGTTGAACAGAACATATCAGTAACTGTAAAATTTACCGTTAATTTAAATTGGTTAACGATGTATTAAAAACGAAAGCTCGGGTTACAATTATAACTATAAAAACAACAAAAACAATATGATAATATTTGGTTTATCATAATACCTAAACGTTTAAGCACCGATGACCCATATGGGAAACATTTTATTGTGAATCGAGGTCAAACGACCACGTCCTGAAAACTAATCAAACGGGGCCCTGACACGCTAAATAATATAGTGAGGACCAATTGTTTAATAAATAACTATCAATGTACATGTTGAAACAAATCTGAAATAAGTATAATATTAATTAATGATTAACTGAGTGTAGATTATATCTATGCTTTAACATATCTTTTATATCAATAATTAGGGGATATAAAACCAAAATATCTTCTGTCTGTTTCTTTCTTGTTGGGTACTACATATTTTAGACTTTAATCTATTTGCCTACCAAATTTTCAACCGCAGGGCACAGCTAGCGTTATATAAAAACTCAAAACAAAAAAGAATTCGTAATATAATAAACACAATAATAAACAATAAACGATTTAAAGAATTTCTGCAGACGAGGCGACCGTCTGGCTCGTACGTTAGGAGATTTCGACATATTAAATCAGCCATATACTTTACGAGCATTTTTATTGCTTACTTAAGGGATACCTGGATAAAAATCTTAGCTGTACCTTTACTATACATAGGTACCTATCATAAATTTTCGCGTGAAAATTTTTTTCGCGTTTTCGCATGAAATTTCACATGGATAATATATTAAATTATTTTTCCAATAAACGCTATATTAGGTACTCTTTAAAACCGGTTTTACAATCGCTTTTATATTAATGTCCTCTCATATATCACTCAAAAAGAGATTATACATACACACACATTACAAATACAATATGATTATGATAAGAAAGAGAAAAGATAGAAAGAGATAGAATACCTGTTATGTTCAATTACATGCATACATGTTCATGTTAACTAGCTGTTATGTCCTTATCTAAAAGATAACTAATTATCATCACAGATACTAGACTGGATGTGTCATATTTGTTTGAATACACCAAACGTATCTAGGTATTGCAATATGACTCATTATATTTCTAGCCGCTCGATCCGGGATAAAAGCAAAATAAAAATAGAAGAACTAGAACTAGACATTCAAGAATAATGTAACTTTCTACTAGTGAAAGAATTTTGAAAATCGGTTGCGTTGTTTTCAATAAAAACTTACGAGCAATAAAATTCTGACATCTATATTTACGTAGATAAAAAGTTTTATTTAGAAAACAAACGTTATCGATACCTACTACTAACAAAGAAATTTCCAAAATAATTTCTACAAAAAAAAATGTATACAAAAAACAACAGGTTTGCTCTCACCAGCTTATTTTTCTTATTTATCCTACAAGTAAACTAGGTTTATAACACTATAGCAAATTCTACAAGTAAACTAGGTTTATAACACTATAGCAAATGTCTTGGCAACAAGGACCCTTGTGAGGTCAAAATCATGACTTCAGTACTATAAAGCGTACCGCAACACTTGGCACAGTTTTTCGGTAAAATAAGTCAAAGTAGAACTAGTAGTGAGACCTCTGTTTTCTCAAGAGGAACTAGTAAAATCGGAACTATATTTCAACGCAAATAAACATATTTTGATAAAAAATATTTAATGATAACAAACGAGCATATTTTGTGTAGGTACATATGCGTAAAATATATTAATCGGCGTAATAATCTGAATATTATTTTTGATGCAATTTTGGAAATTATTTATTGAACTCGAGACATCCGAAATTCATATAAGGTTATCAAAATTTTGTAACATAAAAAAGTACCCCATTTTTATTTTTTTACCCCATACCACGAAAGCAATAAATCGGGAAATGGTATTTGATAGTTTATGTCGTGAAATATAAAGTTATAAACACTTTAACTAAGCCTGGACAAAAAAGTAATTAAAAAAAAGCCGCTTCTAGCACCGAAAATAGTGCACGTGAAAAACATGTTTTGATAACGAGGATATCAGAATCCTCATTATCTAAATTATTATCATTTACTATGAAAAAAAAAATAGCATCTACACTCTTGTGACGCACGATACCTAATCGAAACGGAATTAGCGTGGGTTCGATTTATGATTTAGTACATGTAGAAATAATTATCTTATTGAATTATTAATATATCAGGAAATAGAAGACTAATTCGAATTTGGTCTAAGATTTTTTTATTTTAAATAATTACAAGGAGTATTGTAAATGTTAATACAATTGACAGCCTTATCAATATGAAGAGAAACCGAAAGGAATAATTATTGACTAAATGAAACAGATAGAAGACAAGCTAAGTTTTAAAAGAGAAAAACTCACCATATTCACACAATAAGTTCTTTTGAATTTCATCATTTTTTATCATTTGCCAAAATCTTCCCAATCAAAAACATTAGCGCCCTAAATAGGACATTTAGCACCATTTAAGAAAATTATTATATTATTAAAACTTTAATTAATAGATTCATATAAATTCGGACGTGTCTTAACGTTGGAGCGAACTGACAAGCACTTTCGGTAATTGGAGTGGCAACTGCCAGCAACTAGCAACGAACTGTTATGAGAAAGCCGTTGCAAAATTATCATAATATTTTAATTCGTGCAAAATGCAATTAGAATCTGGTCGACTTTTATATGAAATACTTTAATTTTGTAAGAAGAAATGTATAAATACATAAAGAACGTAAAGATGGATCGAAATGTGACTATGATATTAAAAAAAATTTAAAGAATAGAAACATCGCCCCGGCATGGCTAAAGACGCGGGTTCGAATCCCGCCTCGTGATCGATTTTTTTCCGCAAGATGAAATTAGAGAAGAAAAAGAAAAAGACAAATATCAAAAAACTTTCATATATTCAATGTTAAGTTCGTGACAATCATATCTTGAAAATCTTAAACCACTTTATTATAAAACTTATTATTGTCTCCATTCTAGTTTCTAACTATGAATCATCGCAAGTACACCACCCGCGCCTACCTTAATTGTGTTTCCTTAACAGTAAATAAAAAACAATTATTAATACGGTAAGGACTATTTGTGTTGCTTCAATTTTCCTTGCAAAGCAAGTCAAAATAAACATTGTATTACTTCTATAGAAAATATTACATTAAAATTTAATGGGAGTTCAAGTAACGAACTGAAAATGGCAAATAGATTATCCTAAGTAGGTACTATCATTTTGAAAAAATGTACACCCAGAAAATGAACATTTTGGGTTTTCTCTAGTATGTATAGAATATATTATATTATCTGTGGTTTTGACATGCTCTTTCCCCACAATCATTTGTATATTTGTCCACATTACCACCAAGAAATGCGTTAACGCATTACTTGTCTTTCAGTAATATAAGAGGTGGTTCAAAAGCCCTAAGTATTATCACTTTAGATTCTGCTTCATTAGAGTACAATACGATGCATATTGCTGTTCATTATAGCAATATTGATGCTTAAAGTATCTTTTGTGTTCTTATCTACTTGGCAAAACTCTATTGCGTTCAAAGGCTACTATTTCTGCTTTCAGGTGTGTTACCATGATGTCTTATAGCATTATTATTTCCACCATTATGTCTTATAGCAATCTTATTTCCAGTGTGAGAAAACGATGACGCTAGACGATCTATATAGCACTGTCATTCTTCCACACTCAAAGTAATACCGCCTTTAAGACATCATGGTTCGGGGGCAGGTAAAATAAGGTCGTTATCGACTTTTATAAAGAACCTTGGATATCCTAGACAAAACTATAAAATGATACATAAATTCAATAATGCATTTTGAGAGAAAACATAAATTTACGACACACTTAATTCGAACTTAAAAATGTAACGAACCATTTTTTAACCTTATCAATATGAAACCTCAAGTGGGCGTCAAATTGTTGCAATATGTGAATTTCACTATTTATATTTTGTCAGTGTTTTTTGGTACATTATGTTTTTTGTATATTGCATGCGTAGGGTTCTTCCTTCTTTCCGTGATGTTTGAAATCTTTTCTAAATTATAAGGACGTCTCAATATGTTATTGAGCTTTAATACTTCTTTTAAGTTGATGAGTATCTTACAGTTTCTTGAATAAAACTGCATAAGAATAAGTATTCTTATTTATCACCTGTCAACACCAGAGTTCCTAACAATAACCATCTGTACCCAAAAGTGTCCTAACGGCCGATTGAAATCCGTAGCCCAAAAGCGTACGTGCGTTGCGAAACCGATTGCATCGTCGGTCAACATTATCGGAATATAAATACTGGCATTGCAACACCTCCACCCACCGGCGAAGTTTGGCTTATCATCACTGTGCTAATCATCCATTTATATTTTGGACGACGCAAGGCTAAAGTGTGAAGTCGCGTGCCCTAGTGGGGTATAGGGCAGATGCATTATTCATACATCTGTTTCACTGATCGTTTTTCTTTAAGAACTAGTAGGTGATC
This sequence comes from Colias nastes, assembly GCA_907164665.1. NCBI lineage: Eukaryota > Metazoa > Arthropoda > Insecta > Lepidoptera > Pieridae > Colias > Colias nastes. Next base: position 3,084 of record CAJQZM010027142.1, on the reverse strand, counting down.
TTCTGTGTCCTGCCAAGCCGAGACATTTTTCACCACCGGGGATCGAATGACTCTTCGGTTCTACGCTCAATCGTTAACCACTGTACCAAGAAGGAGGTGGCAAGGCTAGAAGTATTCTAAATTTGGGGTGGAATTTTATGCTATTTAGCGATTCTGTAACACCTTTTTGCTGGTACTATTTTTAGCTCGTAATTGACTCATTATATTCCTTTGCAATAAAACGATTCCTTTTTGTTCACGGATGGCTTGATTTTTACGTGCCTAAATTCGACGTAAATAAGTAAAATTTTTAGATTTACGATATGAGATATCTCATATAGACAGTGAATGAATTATTTAAAAGTGCACTTTGCTTATAAATGGACAAATTACGGTTGATGCCATAAATCTAAGAATGACACACTGATGTTTACCCCTGTAGATTTTAATGTTCTAGAATCTAGATAACTCTACAGATTCTTTCGATCATATTCCCTTGCTCGGTCAATACTTTTACTTTTCATAAGCGTTAAGTCGTAAATTTGAATGTCAAGCCGTTAATTCTTTAATGTAAGCCAAGTCGGATCGAAATATATTTCCGTAGTGCCAATGCGTGTGGGCACAACATTATTTACATCATTAACCTCCAGTAAGTTCTATTTTAGATAAACCGGTGGGAGCCGAGCGCTAAATTTGGGTTTATAGTGCCCAGTGTGAAAAAGGTGTAACTTGTATGAAATTTTAACTACGTGAGGTACTCGGCTGTAATAATATATGCTAGGGTAAAAACATGTTTGTTTATAATTCAAGTGTCAAGGTAATATGTGCGTTGTACATTGAATCATTTACAAATAGGTTTCGGCGCCAATCAATGTATGAGTAATCGAGCCGTGTATGTAAATCGACTAATAATATCGTGAGAATCTAATCTAATGTTTATATCTTTATATGGGATTATAGAGTATACAGATTTCTTTAGTGAGAGTAAGATATGAAGTCAGAGTGCGAAATGAAACACATCCGATGCGTTTTTCTCAAAATATTAGAAGAATTGTTAATTAAAAAATAAAATTCTGCTAAAATGTACTGCTTCATATACACAGAAGGGTTTTCTAAGAAACAATTTTCAAGAAAGCAAAACAGATATTGCTTCCTATTTAACAGTGTTTACATAGACTTGATGCGATCTTAAGTAAGATAGGGTCACTTAATACGTCCAGTTAAAAGTCCCATTAAATGTGACAGTTAAAGAAAAAGCCCACGATCAAAAGCTCATTAGCGACAAGCAGACGTACTAGGCGACTGGTGAAGCCAACAACGATATCGTGTGACTTCCAGGAAAAAGCCCTACTATTCACCGAGGATTATCTTTCTTTTTAAAAATTATAATTAAAGGTGTTTTTTTATAATTTATAATAAGCAGATATTCGATAGATAAAATGTCGTACTTAGGAATTACACATAAATCAAATATGAGCAAAAAATCATATGTAATCTGAAAGCATTTCTATATTATTTTTGCTATCGTTTTGGATATAATATATTTAAGAAAATTCCTCCTTGTGAGCTACTTTATAAGCATGGTCTAATGTTCTTTTTATTATCACCATAATCATATAACATATTGTGCTTTCAAGACCTTAACCGTAACTTAAATTATTTCTAAATATTTAATACATAACAAACACTTACCAAAGGCATAGGAGTCTTGGCCACCGGCGGTTCTGGAGGCGGTCCTCTCACCCGGACCTCACTGGGCTGCCTCCTGACCATCGGCCTGGCTGGTGGAGGGTCCCTGGGCGAATCCCGCGGTTCCCTGGGAGAATCCCTCGTGTCCCTCGGCGATTCCCGTGACGCAATCGCTTCAGACAATGCAGCCATTAAATTCCCCCCAGAGGAGCCGAAAGATCGAGACTTTTCCGGTGATTTCTGGGGTTGTGCAAACCGCGGTGACGAACCACCGCTGTTCGATTTGATTTGGCCGTTTGGTGTTGTGCCTAGAGATTTAGAAATGTTAAAATTGGCGCGATATTTAATATCGTAAAACATTTTTTGTTGGCAAATACAAATGTGTATGAAGAGTCAATACATTTAATGATGAAGCCATATAGAATTTATTAAATACAACTTGACAGATGAATAATTTTAACCCATAAACACTACACAGTACAGTGTACACACACAAAACAAATAGCACAAAACCTTTATAGTGGAGCGCCTGGGGGTTTTCACCTCGGATTAGAGTTATAGTGAATGAATTAATATGATCGATGTGGGATATTGTTAAATAAGCTATAAATTGCAATGTTTACCCATTTTTTTTTTGTGCACTCCATTGTTTTATTGTTTAAACAAATTATTGTGAAAAATTCATGTTTGACCATAGAGGGTGTCCCAAGAAGTAGTGATATACTGAAGCTGGGAGGTAGAGGACATAAAGGGCTATCCGAATCACCCCCATGTATATTATGCGATTTTTCGTATTTTCGGAGTTATGACGTTTTTTTTTCAAATTTTCACCTATCGCCGAGTACGTAGAGATTTTGATTTATGGTGACGTGAATTATGGCGGTAAATGCTTGATTTTTTTTGTGTGCTAAGCTGAAAGAAAGGCCAATTCAGTATAGTAACATTTACTATCGTTAGATCTTCGAATGGAATAAAAAAAAAGAATTTATTGCCAAGAAAGATAAAATTACCCAGTATGTTCATAACTTCAAGGGCCCGTAAAAAATAAAATCACATAAAAAAATATCCGTTTTGCTTTTTAAAAACTTACTCTATCTATGAGGTAGCTACCCTGAAAATTTCATTTTATTATTCATAAGGCTTCAATCGAAAAATTGAAATCTAAAAGTGGTAAGTGCAAAATTTTAATGCAAACAAAATAAAACCAATTACAAGGTGTTTAATTACAATAAATTTTCAAAATGACCCCCCCTGTTGCTTACTGCAAGTGCAACATCACCGGAAAAAGTTGTCTTTTAAACGTCTGAATACCCTTTTATTATTTTAATGGTTTCTTCTGCTACTCTCAATTTCCGGGTTAATTCGTCCCAATTGCGGCATTCTCTCGAGTAGACGAGGTCTTTGTAGTATCTCCAT